>CAUYRH010077528.1:0-29078 GCA_963574655.1 Perodicticus potto
TGTGGGCTAATCTTACTGGAGTTAGATGATATCTCAAAGTAGTTTTGATTTGCATTTCTCTGATGATTAAGGATGATGAGCATTTTTTCATGTGTCTGTAGGCCGTGTGCCTGTCTTCTTCAGAGAAGTTTCTCTTTAAGACCCTTGCCCACCCTGAGATGGGATCACTTGTTCTTGTTAATACGTTTGAATTCTCTGTGGATTCTAATTATTAAACCCTTGTTGGAGACATAACCTGCAAATATCTTCTCCCATTCTGAGGGCTGTCTGCTTGCTTTACTTACTGTGTTCTTGGCTGTGCAGAAGCTTTGTAGTTAGATCAGGTCCCAGTAGTGTATTTTTGATGTTGCTTCAATTGCCCAGTGGGGTCATCCTCAAAAAATATTCGCCTAGGCTGATTTCTTCAAGAGTTTTCCCTGCACTTTCTGCTAGTATTTTTATAATTTCATATCTTAAGTGTAAATCTTTTATCCAGTGAGAGTCTGTCTTAGTTAATGGTGAGAGCTGTGGGTCCAGTTTCAGTCTTCTACAGGTCGCCAGCCAGTTCACCCAGCACCATTCGTTAAATAGGGAATCTTTTCCCCACTGAATATTTTTAATTGGCTTGTCAAAGATCAAGTAACGGTAAGTAGCTGGCTTTATCTCTTGGTTTTCTATTCTGTTCCATACATCTACCTGTCTGTTTTTGTGCCAGTACCACGCTGTTTTGATCACTATCTGTTTATAGTATGGTCTGTGGTCTGGTAGCATAATTCCTCCTGCTTCGTTTTTATTTCTGAGTAATGGCTTGGCTATTCAAGGATTTTTCTGATTCCATATAAAACAAAGTATTATTTTTTTCGAGATCTTTAAAGTATGACAGTGGAGCTTTAATAGGGAATGCATTAAAATTGTATATTGCCTTGGGTAGTATGGACATTTGAACAATGTTGATTTTTCTCAGCCATGAGCATGGTATGTTTTTCCAGTTGTTAACATCTTCAGCTATTTCTTTTCCTTTTTTTTTTTTTTTGTAGAGACAGAGTCTCACTCAATTGCCCTCCGTAGAGTGCTGTGGAGTCACAGCTCACAGCAACCTCCAGCTCTTAGGCTTAAGTGATTCTCTTGCCTCAGCCTCCCAAGTAGCTGGGGGATTACAGGCACCTGCCACAGCGCCTGACTAATTTTTGATGCAGTTCGGCTGGGGTCGGGTTTGAACCCGCAGCCCTCGTTATATGGGGCCGGCGCCCTACTCGCTGAGCCACAGGCGCCACCCAGCTATTTCTTTTCTTAGAGTTTCATAGTTCTCTTTATGGAGATATTTCACATCCTTTGTTAGGTAAACACCCAAATATTTCATCTTCTTTGGCACTACTGTGAAAGGAATAGAGCCCTTGACTGTTTTTTCAGCTTGACTATTGTTGGTATATATAAAGGCTATAGATTTATGAGTGTTGATTTTGTAACCTGAGATGCTGCTATATTCCTGATCACTTCTAAGAGTTTTGTAGTAGAATCCCTGGTGTTTTCCAGATATACAATCATATCATCTGCAAAGAGTTAAAGTTTGACCACTTCTGACCCTATATGGATACCCTTGATCGCCTTTTCTTCCCTAATTGCATTGGCTAAGATTTCCATTACAATGTTAAAAAGCAGTGGAGACAATGGGCAACCTTGCCCAGTTCCTGATCTAAGTGGAAATGGTTTCAATTTAACTCCATTCAATACAAGATTGGGTGTGGGTTTGCTGCACATGGCCTCTATCAGTTTAAGAAATGTTCCTTCTATACTCATTTTCTTAAGTGTTCCGATCATGAAGGGATGCTGGATATTATCAAAAGCTTTTTCTGCATCAATTGAGAGAATCATATGGTCTTTGTTTTTTAATTTCTTCATGTGATGAATTATATTTATATATTTACGTATTTTGAACCAGCCTTGAGACCCTGAGATAAAACCCACCTGGTCATGGTGTAGAATTTGTTTGATGTGTTGCTGGATTCTCTTTGTTAGGCTCTTGTTGAATATTTTCCCATCAATATTCATTAGTGATATTGGTCTATAATTTTCTTTTCTTGTTGGGTCACTTCCTGGTTTGGGGATCAAGGTGATGTTTGCTTCATAGAATGTTTTGGCTAGTATTCCTTCTTTTTCTATATTTTGGCAAAGGTTGAGTAATATAGGTACTAGTTCCTCTTCTGGGTGGTGCCTGTGGCTCAAGGAGTAGGGCACCGGCCCCATATAGAAGAAGTGGCAGGGTCAAACCCAGTCCCAGCCAAAAACCTGCAAAAAAAAAAATGCATTATATATATATATATCCTAGTTCCTCTTTAAAGGTCTTGTAGAATTCTGATGTGAAACAGGTCCTGGGCTTTTCTTTTTTAGGGAGATTTGGTATAGTTGATGCTATTTCAGAACTTGATACAGGCCTGTTCAACATTTCCACTTCATTCTGGCTAAGTCTTGGAAGGTGGCATGCTTCCAAGTATTGGTCAATTTTCCTTCAGATTTTCATATTTCTGAGAATAAAGTTTCTTGAAATATTCATTAAGTTTTTTTTGAAGTTCTGAGGAGTCTGTTATTTCATCTTTACCATTTCTGACTGATGAAATTCGAGATTTTACTCTTTTTTTCCTAGTTAGGTTAGCCAAAGGTTTCTCTATTTTATTGACCTTTTCCAACTTTTTGATTGATTGAATGATCTGTTGTATAATTCTTTTGTTTTCAATTTCATGTAATTCTGCACTAATTTCGGTTATTTCTTTTCTTCTGCTGAGTTTGGGATTGGAATGTTCTTCCTTTTCCAGTTGCTTGAGATGTCCCATTAAGTTGTTAACTTCTTCTCTTTCCATTCTCTTGAGGAAGGCTTACAGTGCTGTAACTTTCCCTCTTAGACTGTCTTTGCGGTATCCCACAGATTCTGATAATTCATGTCTTCATTATCATTTTGTTCCAAAAATTTGGTAATTTCCTTCTTAATCTCATATATGACCCAGCTATCATTCAGCAAGAGGTTATTTAGCTTCTATGTTTTTGTATGAGTATGCAGATTCCTATTGTTACTGAGTTCAATTTTTATTCCAAGATGGTCTGAGAAGATGCAAGGAATAATTTCTATTCTTTTAAATTTGCTGAGGTTAGACTTGTGACCTAAGATGTGATTGATTTTGGAGGCTGTTCCATGGGCTGATGAGAAGAATGTGTATTCAGTTTTGTTAGGATGAAATGTTCTGTAGATGTCTGTTAAATCTAAATGTTGAATGGTTAAGTTTAAATCTAAAATTTCTTTGCTTAGCTTCTTATGGGAGGATCTATCCATCACTGCCAAAGGAGTGTTAAAATCTCCAACTATTATGGAGCTGGATGAAATCAAGTTGCTCATATTTGTTAGAGTCTGTCTTATAAATTGAGGCGCATTCTGATTGTGTCCATAAATACTAACAATTGAAATCTCATCATATTGAGTATTACCCTTAACAAATATGAAATGACCATCCTTACCTTTCCTTACTTTTGTTGATTTAAAAACCTATTATATCTGTGTATAAAATTGCAACATCTGCTTTTTTCTGATTTCCATTTGCCTGAAATATAGATGACCATGCCTTCACCCTGAGTCTATATTTATCTTTTAAGTTAAGATGAGATTCTTATATGAAGCAGATATCTGGCCTGAGTTTTTGTATCCCGTCAGCCAACCTGTGCCTCTTTAGAGGACAATTTAAGACATTCATATTAAGGGCTGTGGTTGAGAATATTGATAAGCCTGGTAGAATTTGGGGTATCAAGTTTTTCAAAAGTCCATTGGACATTTTTAATCCTTTCCCCACTCTGGAAGTTGGAATTTGATCAAAAGTTTCTGAGTGAGTTTACTTTTGTGGTGGAGGATTGTGCTGGTCATTATGGAGGACAGGTCTGAGGATATCCTGGAGATCTGGTTTAGTTATGGCAAATTTCTTCAACATGTGAATGTCATTAACGTATTTAATTTCTCCATCATAAGTGAAACTCAGTTTAGCTGGATACAGGATCCTTGGTTGAAATTTATTTTGTTGTAGGAGATTAAAAGTCGATGACCACCCTCTTTTAGTTTGAAAGGTTTCAGCAGTGAGATCTGCAATCATTCTAATATTCTTCCCCTTGTAGGTTATGGTTTTCTTACATCTGGCTGCTTTCAGAATTTTCTCCTTCATATTTAACTTTAGTGAAGTTAATTATGATGTGTCTGGGGATTGTGTTATTCAGATAGAGTCGTGCTGGGGTTCTGAAACTGTCTATTATCTGAATTTCAGAATCTCTTGGCATGTCTGGAAAGTTCTCCTTCATAATCTCATGAAAAAGCAACTCTGTGCTTTGCAAAGCAACTTGTCACCTTCAGAAATTCCTATAAGGCGAATATTAGTTTTCTTCGAATTATCCCAAAGCTCTCTGAGAGAATGATCCATTTTTGCTCTCCATTTCTCTTCCTCTTTGAGCACTTGGGAGTGTTCAAAAGCTTTGTCTTCAATGTCAGAAATCCTTTCTTCTGCTTGCTCCATTCTGTTACTGAGGGATTCTACTGTATTTCTCACATCTTTGAGGGCTGCAATTTCTTGTCTCAGTGTGTCAAAATCTTTGTTGATTTTGTCTTTGAATTCATTGAATTCTTAAGACAACTTTTGAAATGCTCCTTGAATTTCTAATTCCAACTTTACCTCCATGCTATTGAGCTTATTTGCAATCCAAACTCTGAGTTTGATTTCTGACATCTCAGCCATTTGTCTATGAATGGGATCGTCAGTTGTGTCCATGGAATCATTCCTTGGGGGAGGTGATCTACTCTGGTTAATCATGTTACCAGAGTTTTTCTGCTGACTCCACCCCATGATTATTTTACACCATTTGGCTAGATGAGCAAACAAGGTGAAGTTGGGTTGGGGGGCTCCTGGAGTAGTGATTAACCAGCCCTTTACCCAAGAGCTGTGACTGGTGTCTGTGCCTTTTCCCCTAGAGCTTTGCAAAGGACCCATACAGTGTTATGGCCTGAGACACTGGGGACTTACTTGGTGTGGTGGGGCTAAGTGGCTCTGTCTTGTTTTCAGCAGGTCTCTGTCCTACCCTACTGATTAGTTACTCTGGGTTGAAGTCTCAGCTGTTGAGAAATACTAGCAATTAAGTCACCCCGCCCCCAATGGGCAACAACTGGAAAAGGAAAATCAAATCTTCCCACAACCACACACACAGGTTACCACTTTGGATAGTCCTCCGGTGACTGGTCCAGTCCAAGAGATCCAAATCAATTATCTCAGACAGCACCCGATCTCAAGTGAGGGAGCTCAAAAGGTCCCTGGCAACTAGATAACAGGGATGTGCTGGCAGCTTGAGTATGACTCATTCTGGTGCTCCATGGAGTCAGAAGGACCCCCCAGCAAATGAATTAGTCTGGGAAGGTTGATGCCTCTTTTCTCACCTTGCACATCTGTCACACCCAGTCACTGGTAACCCCACAGGGCTATGACCTAGTTCCCTCCAAGGTGCAGATGCTCCAGGGGTTTGACCCTGCCTAAGTCACAGAGAGATCTTATGTCTCCACCGCCAGGCCTCTACACTCTGCCACCATCCAGCAGGGGAAGCTGAGGCCTAACAACCTTGGGTGGTTAATGGAAGCTGGGGTGGTTCACTCAGTTCCAGCCCCATCCCTGATTGATGTTGCTGACACTTATATTTCCGCAGAATTTGTGATTCTGTCTTGGCTATATTCCCCTGAGGACCAGGTGCTGTTTGAGTTCACAGAAACTGCAACTCAGCTCTGGTCTGTGCCGTTGCCCAGAGCTGGTGTTTCTGTTTCTCCTGCAGTCTGTGTTGGGGCAGGTAAATTAGAGCTCACACTTGGCTTGGAGTTCCAGCCTCAGCCTGCTTGCCTTTGTCACAGCTATGATCCCCTGCCAACCAGGTTTTTCTTAGGCTCACTAAAGCAGTCTGGCTCAGCTCCGCCCTGGGAGTATGCCGTCTCTGCACACGCCATCTTCAATTCTCCATCCCGCCACACTCCACCCAGACCGGTACCACCTCCAGCATACCCTTTGCTCACAGGGTCTGCATTACCGTCCCAGATCTATTCCACCAGTGTCAGCCACTGGAGAAGATACCCGGCTTTCTCTGATTGCCCAGAGAGATAGGAAGTGTCCTTCCAAAATATCCCCAGGGGTGTGAGCCCTATTGTTCCCACTGCTGCTGCTGTTGCTCTGTACCAGAGGAGGGGGGCACTGCCTCTCCCTTTCCAGTTCCTTCAGTCCACCATTTTCTCCTTACCCCTGTGCCACAGAATCAGCACAGACTGGCAACAGCCCACACCTTGTCCACACTTCTCAAGAAAATGCCGAAGAGTCTGGACTCCATGGGGTACAGGCTTCCAGACCTCAGGGTGAGGGTGGAGGGGAGTGCTGGGAATTCAGGATTGCAGGTAGAGAATATATACAGTTTTATACAGTTTTATGCCTGGCAGGAGAGTGTCACAGCACCCTAGTAGGGGAAGGAGGTCTGATTTTTATCCCGTGGGATAAAATGGGAGAACGTTTGAACTCTGCCCACTTGTTTGTAGAAAGCATACCATGAGCCGTTCTCATGGGGGAGGGGACTCACATTGCTTGGTGATGGATTTTGTACCTTTTGTTTGTATTCTTGGGGTCACAGCTCACCTCAGCAGGGTTGATGTGCATTCTTCAACCTTCTCTCTTGGCTCAGCTCCAAACCATCAGCTTACTTGCTTAACTTCTGTCCTTCAACTCTCCTTCTGGAGCCTCTGTGGAAAGCTGGCTCTAGTCAGCCATCTTGCCTCTGCCCCCCTGAAATATTTCTAACTCAGCAAAAGAACTGCCTATTTAAAAACTCATGGAAAACACTTAAGAGGAGATGCATACCTTATATTCATTTATGACAAAACATGTAAGATCGAAAATAAGCACAATAAATTAGGGAAAGGACAACAGAGCAAACCCAAAGAAAGTAGGGAAAAGAAAATAATAAAGATTACATTCAAAATGTAATGAAATAAAAAAACACAAAAACAATAGAGATAATTGAGCAAACTAAAGCTAATTTTTACAAGGACTATTAAAACAGACAACCCCCCTGCAAGATTGATCAGAGAAAAACAGTTGCAAATAAACAAACTTAGATTATAAGTTATGGAGTACTTATATAGTAGAGTTCTTTTACTTTGTAAGAGGCTACTACAAACAAGTTTTGCATCAATAAATGTAGAATCTTTGATGAAATAGAAAAATTCATAGTAAAACAGAACTTACCAAAATGACCAAAGAATGAATAGAAAGAATAGGAAGGAACTTAACCAGGACTCAGCAATATCTCGCCTAAAAAAAAATTAGGGAATAATGAATAAATGAGGAAAATAAGTTTTTTAAAAAAAAGAATATATGTTTATAGGACATTAGGTTATAGTCCTTTGAAAAGCTTCAAAAATAAAAATAAATAAATAAATAAATAGATGTCCCGTGTAGAAGAATCCCAAATAATGTATGTAGCTACACCACTCTCAGGAGCTGAGGCATGACTTTTCATTTGTTAATATGAGATGTGCACAGTGACTTTCTCTCAAAGAGTGCAGCATGTATTGGGTGTGGGAAGGAGAATGACTTTACAGGGGAGAAATCTGACAAACACTACCTCAGACAGTGTTCAAGGCCAGCATCCTTAGTGACAAGTCACTCTGATGGCATGTACTCTTGCTAAGATATGATGAGACCTCTGTTATTCCCTGAAACCCTTAACCCTAGTCCAATAATGAGGGGAAAAAACCCAGGGAAATTCCAATTGAGAAACACTCCACAAAATACCTGATCAGTATCCCTAAAACTGCCATAGTCAATCAAAAACAAAGTCCGAGAAGCTATCATAGCCATGAGGACCCAAAGGGAACATGACAAGTAAACATAATGTGGCATCCTGCACGGGACTCTGGAACAGAAAAAGGATATCAGGAAAAACAAAGGAAATCCAAAGTTTAGACTTTAGTAAATAATGTTTCAATACAAGTTCATTAATTGTAATGTAGGTACTATTTGTCATATACTAATATATGACATTAATAATAAGGGAAAGTGGATGTTGAGAGAAGGGGTATATGGGAACTATCTGTACTATCTACTTAATTTCTACTTGATTTCTCTATAAATCTAAAAACTGTTCTAAAATAATAGTCTAGTAATTAAAAAGCCAAATGATTATTTCATGTAGATGTAAAAATAAATTAAATTTCCATAAATATTGATTAATTATAAGATAGTAGGTTTGATTTATTGAATTTGTTATTGAATAAATAGATTTTTAAAAAATCCTTGGCAAATATGAAATAAAAAAAGCATTTCCCTAACATGTTAAAGGATATCCACCAAAAACATCAAACTTAACTGTGAAACATTAGAAGTATTACACTGAAAATCAGAGGCAAGATGGGTGCCTGCTCTCACCACCAATTCAACACTACATTGCAGGCTAACTCAGTGCAGTAAGAGAAAGAAGCAAAAGACATTATGATTGGAAATAAGTGGGGGAAACACTATTTGCAAATGACAAGATGGTTTATCAAGCAAATCGAAATGAATCTGCTGAGGAGCTATAGCGGTGTCTCTGTATAGTTTGTGTGTTTCTCAAACTCTCCTACTGCTTCCCTTCTCCTCCCTCCCAACAGGATTGCTATTGCTTCTCCATGGTGAGATGAGAAGGGAAATTGAAATTCAGCAGATCCTTCTATAGTTTCCCCAGGAAACTGGCTTAGCACTGGTTTAGCAGTTTGCAGGAAAGAACTGAAATGAGGGTTTGTGTCATCACAGCCATAACCAAACTTTGCAAAACTCGATACCAGACAGGCCAGGAGTGTGAATATGACACCAGACCTGGACTCCCCAAACACCTTCCCCACCACACCCCTAAAACCTGATGTCCCATAGTTGGGGCTTCCTTCCCCCCATGTCACACCAATAGCTACTTTGTCCCTCTAGGACTGTGATGCCCAATCCCCTAGCCACAGTCATGGACTGGTACTGGTCTGTGGCCTATTAGGAACCAGGGTTGCACAGCAGGAGGTGAGTGGCAAGCAAATGAATGTAGCTTCATTTGTATTTACAGTCACTCCCCATTGTTTGCATCATCACCTGAGTTCCGCCTCTTGTCACATCAGAAACAGCGGCAGCATCAGATTCTCAGAGGATCCCAAACCCTACTGTAAACTGTATAAACTGTGCAGGATCTAGGTTTGTGGCTCCTTATGAGAATCTAATGTCTGATGATCTGAGGTGGAGCTGAGGTGGTGATGGAAGCACTGGGGAGCAGCTGCAAATAAACTATCTTTAGCAGAGAGGCTGCATATGATGAATTGTATAATTATATCATTATATATTACAATGTAATAATAAAATAAAGTGCACAATAAACGTAATGTGCTTGACTCATCCTGAAATCCAACCACCACCCCCATCTGTGGAAAATTGTCTTCCATGAACCTGGTCCAAAAAGGTTGGGGTCCACTGCTCTAGGAGAATAAAAGCCTTTAGGAGCAGAAGGCACTCTCCCCAAACACCACGAACCCCTCATGCCCCTCTATACCACCCACCCAAGGCCAGAGAGAGTTGGGGTAACACCCAGTATGTCACCACCTGGCAAATGGAGTTTGAATTAGAAAGTAAACTTAGTTATAGAAAAATGAAGAAAGTTATATTTCTCACACACCTAAGCTTATGGTCTGGGTCTCACAATAAACATTCAGGAGTATGACCCTTAGTGCACTGACATAACTTACCATCTCCATGGGCAATGACCCTCCCCAGCAAGCTGTAAAGGTAATGACTTCCCAGAACAAAGGTGGAGGGAGGGGAAGTAGAGACTTTCATGTTAACTTTATACAGTGCTATATCGCTTTTACAATGTAAAAATTTTTTTTATTTAAAAAAAAGTAACTCTTATCATTCCTGGTTCTTTGCTCCTCAGATAAAAGTATTACATAAGGAAACTGAATCTTGTCTGCAACTCACACATTTTACATAGCTGGCCTTGAAGATGTAATTGTCCAACATGCATTCAAATCCATATTTACACAGACTTTATGAGAGCACAATAAAAATTCTTTTTTAAAAAATACGATGAGCTTATAAGGAAAATACAAAGTTCAAATCTAAGTAAATATATTTGGGGAGCGTTCTCTGTCTCCTTATACCAAGCATTATATCTAGTTTGGGAGGAGCCATGTCTCTGACCTGGAATGATGAATATTTTATTTTTTTATTGATATATAATAATTATACATATTTATGGGGTACATTTGATACTTTGTGACATGCACAGAATGTGTAATAATTAAGTCAGGGTATTTAGGGTATCCTTCACCTTGAGTATTCATTATTTATTTGTGTTCAGAAGGTTCCAACCCTCCTCTTGTAGCTATTTTGAAATATGCAATACATGATTGCTATCTATAGTCACCCTACTATTCTAACTTTAGAACTTATTCTTTCTAACTGTATGTTTACAGCCATTAACTAACCTCTTTTCCTCTCCCCACAACTACCCTTTCCAGCCTCTGATAACCACTATCCTATTCTCTACTTCTACCAGTTCAATTTTTTTAGCTCCCACACATTATGGGAGATCATGTGATATTTTTCTTTCCATGCCCAGCTAATTTCACTTAACATAATGTCCTACAGGGGGCCAGGCACAGTGGCTCACACCTGTAATCCTAGCATTCTGGGAGGCCAAGGCAGGAGAATCACTTGAGCTCAGGAGTTCAAGACCAGCCTGAGCAAGAGTAAGACACCTGTCTCTACTAAAAACAGAAAAATTAGCCAACCACTGTGGCAGCTACCTGTAGCTCCAGCTACCTGGAAGGGTAAAACAGGAAGGTTACTAGAACCCAGGGGTTTTGGGGTACTGAATTGGGCTTAGACCACAACACTCTAGCCTGAAGCAGAAGAATGAGACTCTGTCTCTAATAATAATAATAATAATAATAATAATAATAATGTCCTATAGGCTCATCCGTGTTGTTGCAAATGACAGGATTTCATTCTTTTGTGGCTGAATAGTATTCCTTTGTATATATACAACACATTTTTTTTTATCCATTTGTCCACTGATGGACTCTCAGGTTAATTTTCTATCTTGCCTATTGTGAATAGTGCTGCAATAGACAAGAGAGTCCAGATATCTTTTCAATAAACAAATTTCCTTTCTTTCGGATATATACCCAGCAGTGGGATTGCTGGATCACATGGTAATTCTATTTTTAGTTTTTTGAGGAACCTTGATACTGTTCTTCATAGTACAAGGGTTCCCCTTTTTCCCCATCCTCATCAACATGTGCCATCTTTTAACTTTTTAATAATAGCCATTTTAACTGGGATGAGATGATAACTTATCATGGTTTTGATTAGCATTCCCCTTATGATTAGTGATATTGAGCATGTTTTATACACCTGTTGGTTCTTTATAAGTCTTCTAAGAAATGTCCATTCAGATCATTTGTCCATTTTTTAATCAGATTATTTGGGTTTTTGTTTGTTTTGCTGTTGTTTGAGTTCCTTTCATATCTGGTTATCAACTCTTTGTTATTGGATAGTTTGCAAATACTTTCTCCCATTCCATGGGCTGTCTCTTTACTCCATTGATTGTTTTCCTTTGCTGTGCACTATCTTTTTACCTTGATGTAATCTCATTTGCCCATTTTTTTGAACAGTGAATTTTGTACCTCAGTATTTACAAATTCTTTTTTTTCTGGGAGGAACCTTCCAACACTTTCTAATTCATCTCCCTGTCTCCAGAGTTAATAAACTGAGTTTTCCAGGTTTCCAAGAAAAGCAAGCTGCATAGTGCCATGTAAGTGGTCTACTTCCACCACCTTGTCCTGTTTACCATCTTCAGTCTAGTCAATGGACACTTTAATTCCTGCATAATTGTGAGACAGGAAGTGAATTTACCAGTTCTAATTGCCAGCTACTGGGAATCCATTTCTTCCACATTTTCTTGGGACACAGCCAATCAAACTTCCTGATCCTCCACACCTCCATGCAGCTACTTGCCACCTGCCCTCAGCTTGCTTTCTAGGTGAACAGCAGTAAAAGGGAATCATTCCTACAAAGATTTTTAAGAGCCTGTGCTATTTTTAGAATGTGAAGGAGGGAGGGGGCTGGGCAAATAGTCCTCTAACATTTGAAAGGAAGGCGTCTCGTTTCTATCAGCTCTCATAAAACTTTTTGTGGAACTTTATAGAGAACATTCAACAAATCCTCCCTTTCCTTTTGCACAGAGTCAGGAAAATGAAGTGCGGGCCATGGAGCAGAAATAACTCCAGGCTGTATTCCTGGACTTGGGTCTTTGTGTTGTCACTCACTTGCTCTGTGTTCTTGGGAAAATCACCGAGCCCCCTGAATTTCCATTTGCCCATCTGTGGAGCACTGTAGCAATCCTATGGTTCAGAGTGCAACCAGAGAAACAGAACCAGCAGGAGACACACAGTAAGAGACTGAGTGCGAGGAACTGGCTCACCCAGTCGTGGGGTCTGCTGGAGGGCCCGAAGGCAGGAGGGCAGGCAGGAGCTCAGGACACAAATCAAGACTGCCATCATAGGTGAAATTTCTTCTTCTTGCCTGGGAAGCCTCAGCTCTGTCCATATGGGCTTCCACCTGTTTGGATCAGACCTGCCAAAGTCAGCCTGGGCAAGCTCCCTTACTTAGCATCAGCTGACTACAAACTGTAGTCACAGCTATCCAATACCTCACAGCAGCCTTGATGAGCATCTGGTTGAATAGGTTGGTATTGTAGCCTGCCCAGTGGCACATCACACATCACTCACAGCAGTGTTTGTCCCTGCCAAGCCCCAGGCATGGGAAATGATCCTGTATCACTGTTTAGGAGAGTATAAAACTACTATGTTTTGAAATTTAAGCAATTAGAGGAAAAGAACTCAGTGAATGTTAGAGTCTAAACGGCTAATCTCATTAAAATGCTGTCATATCTGTTAGTGTACATACAGTAATTCCACATGGTTGTAATCTGTGTACACAGAACTCACTTTCTGCTATTTTTCCCTAACTTTATTTCATTTAGGCATGACCTTGGATTGATATGTTTTGCATATTTGTCACTTTTCTCAATTATTTCATAACATTTATTCATATTACTATGCTATAGTTTTAATTCATAGTCCCCTTTCTTTGGCTATTTAAACAATTCTAAATGTTTGCAATTTTAAAAGCACTATTGTGAACATATTTACACATTTTGTGAACATATTACACATTTTTGTTTGTTTTAGAGACAGAGTCTCACTCTGTCACCCAGGCTGGATGGTGTTCAGTGTCAAGATCATAGCTCACTGTAACCTCAAACTCCTGGGTTCAAGTGATCTTCCTACCTGAACCTCCCCAGGCGATAGTATTGCTTCAGACCTGTACAGCCTTTTACTGTACCAAATACTGTAAGCAACTGTAACACAATGGTAAGTATTTCTATTTAAACATAGAAAAAGTACAGTAAAAATACAGTATAAAGAATAAAAAGTGGTTCACCTGCTTAGCACATTTACCATGAAAGGAGCTTACAGCACAGGGAGTTGCCTCAATGCGTAGTAGGCTGCACCATCGAGGTGTGTGCAAGGGCACTCTGATGCTCGCATGACAATGAATTCATCTAAGAAACATCTCTCAGACTGTATCCCTGTCCTGAAGTGATGCCTGCCTGTAATGACGCTCTGTCTAGTTTTCCTCCTGCGCAAACCATGCAGCATGTCCACAGCTCACCATATGCTGCCTCCTAACTAGCATCTCTTTAGCCAGATCATAAGATTAAAACCCATTCTCACTATTTCACAGACTCCAAAGCATCAAACCTATTGCAGGTATTGCACCTACACAGCTGACCCTTGAACAATGCAGTGGTCAAGGGCATCCATCCCCTGCTTAGTCAAAAATCTAAGTATAATTTTTGATTTCCTCAAAGCTTAACTTCTAATAGCCTACTGGTAACCAGAAGACTTACCGATAACAGAAAAGAAATAGTTGATTAAGACATATTTCGTAAATGTATAATATACCATATTCCAGTGTTTTTCACTCTTTTTATCCCATGGCACACTTGAACCTATTTTTAAACTTCCACAGCACACTTAAATTATGTTGATTAAAAAAAGAATTAGGGCAAGCACCTATGGGTCAGTGGGTAGGGTGCGGCCCCATATACTGAGGTTGGCAGGTTCAAACCGCCCCGGCCAAACTGCAATAAAAAAATAGCCAGGTGTCGTGGTGGGCGCCTGTAGTCCCAGCCACTCAGAGGTCGAGGCAAGAGAATCGCCTAAGCCCAGGAGTTGGAGGTTGCTGTGAACTGTGACACCACGGCACACTACCGAGGACCATAAAGTGAGCCTCTGTCTCTACAAAAAAAAAAAGAAAGAAAGAAAGAATTAAAAAAGTATACTTACAGCGAGGGCTGGGCCGCAGTTTAGGGCGGCTGAAGAGAGCCAACCTGGGCCGGTGGGAGGGTGGCGCGCGCGGAGCAGCGCTTGGACCCGCGCGGACGGCGGGGGCGAAGGGCCGCCGAGCCGCACAGGCTCTGAGTAAGAGCCGGCGGTGGCGGGGTTCCGGGCGCTGCGCGCCGGTGTCCGCAGGGAAAGAAGGAGCGCGGGCGCGCTTCTGGGGTCGCGTGCGTAAACGCGGGCGCCGGGGCGCGCGCGAGGCCCGTGGGGCAGCCTGCGGGTAGCAGGCGGGCTGGTGGGGCTATTAAAAAAAAAAAAAAAGAGTATACTTACTGTATTTTTAACTTCTTTGGAAAATAATTTAATTAATGATTTAAAAAAATTTTTGAAGCCCGTCTAAGATCCTCTCATGGCACACCAGTTGAAAATCACTGCCATATTCTTATAATACAGTAAACTACAGAAAAGAAATTGTTATTATTTTTTATTTATTTTTGCTTCAAAAGAAAAAAATTCATGTTTATTAAGTTATAATTTACACATAGTAAAATGTTTTTATTTCAGATTAATATGAGGGTACAAACGATTAGGTTACAATGTCCGTGTTTGTTAGGCAAGATCCCTGTTGTAGTCATGTTCCCCACCCAAGAGTTGTGCCATATAGCCTTGCATTGTGCCCATTAAATGGAAGCACACTAATCCCCCGTCCCTCTTCTTCCTCCCTCCTCTCCCAACTTGAATTAAGTTGAATTTTTCTCTTGTATGAGCGTGTTCATCTACTGGCTTCATATTAGTATTAAATACTTTAGATACTTGCTTCTCCATTCTTGTGAATCTTTACTAAAGAGAATGTTCTCTAACTCATCCAGGTTAATACAAAAGATGTAAAGTCTCCATCTTTTTAATGGCTGAATAGTATTCCATGGCATATATATAACACAGTTTATTAATCAATTCATAGGTTGACTCCACATCTTGGCAACTGTCAACTGATCTGCAATAAACATTCTGATGGTAAAATGATTTTTTTTCTTCTGGGTAGATACCTCCTAGTAATAGGATTGCAGGATGAAATGAAAGGTCTATTTTGAGTTCTTTGAGGATTCTCTGTACTTCTTTCTAGAGAGGCTGTATTAGTTTTCAGTCCCACCAAACAGTGTAAAAGCGTTCCCTTCACTCCATATCCAACCCAGCATCTGCAGCTATGAGACTGTGATATGGGCTATTCTCACTGGGATTTGGTGAGAATCTCAAGGTGATTTTGATTTGCATCTCTCTGATGATTACAGATGATGAGCATTTTTTCATGTGTTTATTGGCCATTCATCTGTCTTCTTCAGAGAAAGTTCTGTTCATGTCTGTTGCCCAGTGATAGATGCAGTTGCTTGCTCTTTTTTTGTTGATGAATTTGAGTTCTCTGCAGATTTTAATTATCTAGCCTTTGTCATAGTCATAACATGCATGTACCTTTTACCATTCGGAAGGTTGTCTATTTGCTTTGTTATGTCCTTAGCTGTGCAGAAATTTTTTAGCCTAATTAATTCCCATTTTTGTTTTTGTTGTTGCAATTGCCACTGAAGTCTTCTTCATAAAGTGGGTCCCCAGACTGATAGCATCAAGACTTTTTCCATGCTTTCTAGGATTTTTATTGTTTCTTGTCTAAGATTCAAATCTTTTATCCATTGTGAGTCAATTTTTGCAAGTGGTGAGAGGTGTGACTCCAGTTTCAGTCTTTTACATGTAGTTACCCAGTTCTCCCAGCACCATTTCTTGAACAGGGATTCTTTTCCCTAGTGTATGCTTTTGTTTGGTTTATCAAAGATCAGCTGACAATAAGAGGCTAGTAAGAAGCTGTTAAGAAAATATAAGGAAGACAAAATACATTTCCAGTACTATACTGTATGTATCAATACCATAAGTTTACATCATCTGTTTACAAGATGAGCCACCTGTCTGAAATGGCAGCAAGTATATCTATGGACCTCAATGTCCCTTACTTATCAAGCAATTCAACTTTATCTCTGCTTCTCAGGAACACTTCCAGCATTACTATTAGCACTTTGTATGGCTCCTGTGGTGTTATTCAAGGTTTAAAGTATTGTACTAAAAACTGGGAAAATTATAAGAGAACAACAAGAGATCCCTTTTATTGGGATATGAAATTTACTGGAGACACACTGTTCAAGCAGAGGTGATTTGTGTCACAGGGCGTTTTAAGTGAATACTCACAACTCTTGAGCTCACCAAAATAGCAACAGGAGGTGACTACAAAATGATTACAGTAGTACAGTATGTACCACAGTTAATTTTATGCAGTTATGATTTAAAACTCCATCTTTATTTTATTTACATTCCTCTTAACTACAAGTGGCACCATGTACTGTCTGTGCATGTGAAAGTTTTGATACATTTTAACTTGTATGTATTTAATAGGAGTCAATGAAATAAACTAGCATCTACATATATTTTGCATATTCATGACATATCTTTTTCTTAATATTTTTGATACTTCTAGGCTATCAGTTCATCAGTGGTTTTTCAAATTGTCACAAATCTCTAAATTTTTCCAATATATTTATTTTAAAAAATTTCTGTGCAAGTGGATCCCCATAGTTCAAACCCATGTTGATCACAGGTCAACTATATACATGCCTGCTCAGCACTTGGGTGAGGGTGAGCTGGAGGATCTCAATTTCCAGGCACGTATATAGTACCCAGTCTCTCAGAGGTCCTGAAACTGGACATACGAAAAATTCTGTAGGCTTCAAAAGGAAGTATATTCATAATCTCTGAGTTAGATACTCTGCATATACTAATGATGTACTTACTGTCATTTATTATACTGTGACTGATAACCTCTTCCTCCTGATTTAGCATGACCTTATAAAAGCCACATCTAATTTTCTAAGTCAAAAACTCAGTGGTCTTCTAGAACATGCATTTCTTTTTCAGAAAATGCCCTTCTAAGGAGTCCTAACACCTTTAGGATTCTAATACTACATGGCAACTCTCTACAGAGAAGAAGAAAATTATGGTGTAAAACCTCATTGGTCTTTATGACCAATTACAGGGCCAAGATTCCATGGCACACATTTGGGAAGCCAGTGACAAGTAGAATCCTCAGGAAACCACCTTTCTGGGTTTCTCCCTTCTCATGCACCAGTAATCACAGCTGAATAATCTGATTCTACTTGGCTAAGACCAAAGAGGCCAAGAAAATAAGGGTATTTAGGCACTTGTTTGACTCTTTCCTGTTCCTAAACCTCCAAATCTAGGTGATCTGCTATGTAAAACCTGAGATTATAAACAATATGAAATTTAGCAGAAGTAACTTGAGCTCTTTGAGTTTGTGAGAAAAGTTAGAATTCAAATCCCTTCATTGCAGCCTCTCAAATACCTCAGAAGCAGATCTCCAGCTTGGTGCTCCTCCCAGTGGAATGAACTGCCATGGTCTGCCTGCCCTCTGCCACCCAGGCACCCCAGCATTCATAAACTGCTTCACAAGAAACCACCGGGAAGTCTGGCTTAGGAAAAGGGTGCGGTATAAAGATCTGGACTTTCATCTATAGCTTTTTCATGTAACTCTCACCTAAAAGGGATCCTACAGTGTCACATGTCACTTCTGACACTTCTTGCCAGGGCCCAGGACTGGCCAGGTCTCGGGCCCAGCTTAACTAGGTTCCAGACGCAGACCACTAAGTTACCTTGCTCAGGTTCAGTTTCTCTTAGGTACCTAAGGGCTATCTACTTTAGCTGGAGAAAGAGAGAGAAAGAGAGTGTGAGTCTTAGAGAGAGTAAAGCAGTCTTTTTAGAATAGATAGATCTTAGTCTTTGGCAGAGCTTGGTAATCTTCAGCAAAGATGCTGTGCTGGCGTTCTGCAGGCAGGAGAGGAGACAGAGTCAGAGTAAGCGGGTCCGTGATAGAATGCACATGCTCCTTCAGTGCCTCCTCCTCCAGCCTAATAGAAGGCTAATCTCGTGCCTCTCAAAACCACAGGTGTAGACACTGCCAATTCACCACTGCTCTCATCTTGCAAGCTCTCATGCTTATTAGGAGAGCTAAATCCCTCTCTATGCCCTTTCCACCCAGGTGTTCCATTATTGAGCTATACAGGTATTTCTTATAACTCTCACTCCTAGCCATAGGCTATATGTGCTGCAACACTATAGGTCTCCTTTATGTATGTCTCACTTCCAGCTGTCTCTGGGGGTGTGACTGGCTGAGGTAGCCCACCCACATGCCCACATCCCCTTTTTCTGTGAATAAAAGCCATCCCCCTTTTTGGGGGGTGGCTATGAGACATGTGCCCCTTCGTCTACAGTTTAGGGGATACAAGAGCAAATCACCCATTTTAATTAAATGCAAGAAAATTGCCGAAGTACTCATAAAGGCAAGATAATGTGAGAGATCTCCAACCAGCAAGTGTAGACTCAAAAGAAATGTCAAGGAGCATCTGGTCCAGGGCCTTGACCTTCAAATACACCCCTAAAAGGCTCTTGAGTAAAAATCAAACCCTTAGCTCCCACCATACGACTGAAACCAAACTCTCAGTGGTCTAGGCATCCTATTGACAGGTTTGGGACAAGTGATATGCTCCAATTGTTCTCCATCCACTGGTTCATAAGGGTTACCAAAGAAGCTTTATCAAAATAAATTTCCAGGTGGGCACGGTGGCTCATGCCTGTAATCCTAGCACCCTGGGAGGCTGAGGTGGGTGGACTGCCTGAGCTCACAGGTTCAAGACCAGCCTGAGCAAGTACGAGACCCTGTCTCTTAAAAAATAGCCAGGCATTGTAGCAGATGCCTATAGTCCCAGCTACTCAGGAGGCTGAGACAAGAGAATCGCTTGAGCCCAAGAGTTTGAGGTTGCTGTGAGCTATGATGCCAAGCCACTCTACCGATGGTGACAAAGTGAGACTCTGTCTCAAAATAAACAAACAAACAAACAACAAACTTCCAGAGGCCAGGTGCAGTACCCAATGCCTATAGTAACAGCACTCTGGGAGGCTAAGTCAGGTGGATTGCTTGAGCCCAAGAATTTGAGGTTGCTGTGAGCTATGATGCTACAGTACTCTACCCAGGGTAAGAGTGAGATTCTATCTCAAAAATTAATTAATTAATTAATGAAACTTCTAGAACCTGTCCCAGAATTATTTGGGTGGTGGGGTCCAGAAATCTGTATTTCGAAACCTCCCAGAAGATTCTGTGGTCAACCAGGTTTGAGGACAATCGATCTACTCTTACACTGTCTGAGGTCATAGGAAGTAAAGTGCTTTTCCCCCAGCAAATTCAGCAAGCAAACAAGAAAGTTAGGACTAGAATTCAGGTCAACAGGTTCTCAATTCAGTATTGTTTATGAAGCAATGATTAAATCTCTCTCTCAGGATGGAAAAAAGTATGTCTTAGTTCTCAAAAAAAATTAAAATCATGTATTTTTTCTATTTCATCAAGATTCCCCATATCTTCAAATAAACACCAGCTCCAAAATGAGAGTTTCAGTTGCTATAAGGAAGATTTTCATAATTGCAAAAGTCAGTCACTGAAATCAAGGGTGATAAGGGAGAATTGTGAGATCTCCTTTTAACATATTTTAAATACAGGCTCAGCGCCTGTGGCTCAGTGAGTAGGGCGCCAGCCACATACATGGAGGCTGGCAGGTTTGAGTCCAGCCCAGGGCTTTTAAAACAACTCTGACAACTGCAACCAAAAAATAGCTGGGTGTTGTGGCGGGCGCCTGTAGTCCCAGCTACTTGGGAGGCTGAGGCAAGAGAATCACTTAAGCCCAAGAGTTGGAGGTTGCTGTGAGCTGTAATGCCATGGCACTATACCAAGGGCAACATAGTGAGACTCTGTCTCAAAAAAAAAATTTTTTTTTTAAACATTCTTTCTCTTGTCTAAGGGAATTGAGATGTGGGGGCATCCCCTACTTGCCAGTCACCAGGGCTGTATCTTTGAGAGTCTTAAAAGAAGTATAAGTGTTGGCCTCAAGGAGCATAGATCTTCACCAGGGACACAAGCAAATGAAATGAAGCAGTCAGAGGATGGTAAGGCCACAACTAGGATGCTTTTAGCCCTTTGGGGTAGGCAGGGAGTGATGTGAACTTTTGCTCAGCGAATGTTCCACAGGTGTAGCAAGTCTGGAAAGGTTGAATTTGGTTTTCAAATCCCATCCAGAAGGGAAATAGTCATGATTTGTTTTTTCTTTTAAATCTTCTAGTTCATTGCTTTGCTATGCAGATTATTGTTGGAGCATTTTTGTTGTTTTGGTTTGTTATTTGCTTGGGGTTTCTCTTTCACCCAGTTACACTTTGCTTGCTCAGAAACGAAGTACTTGGCACATGTTTGCACAGGCTGAGGTTGTTCTATAAATTCTTGGTGCCTGATTGATTCCAGGTAGGCTAGACGGGTGATGATTTCATTCCTGCATCCTGAGCCTGGAGTAGTGTCATGGAATATGCTCCCCCTGCTGGTCACCTTAAAAACAGAAAAGTGGCTTTGAGACAGCGCTGAATTCCCATGGTGCTCTTCTCAGTTCCAAGAATCTGATCTCTGAACAGTGGTAAAAATTTCTGCCTGCACTGATATTTGATTTAAAAAGCATTTTAGACAAATCCAGCTCAGGGAGGGACTAACAAAGTGAAAAGAGAAAATCGGAATGTGTTTATTTTTGTGGTTGGCCTAGCAACAAGCTGACCAGTGGGGCTTAGGCAATGTTCCCAGAAGCGCCCACATGTGAGTAGAGGATTCACACCTTAGGCATCTGGAGGGAGGAGGGCAGCTGGAGTCAGCAAGCAAAAATACCAGATGCCCAGGTAAACGTGTGGTGTGCTTCAGCTAAACCACAAACAACGCGTAACTTCTCTAGTACAAGTGTATCTCATGCAATACTTGAGACATACTAAAAAGTTATCCATTATTTTGAAACATACCTTCAGCAGAGCTCCCTGTGTTTTATTACTTATCCCTAAATGGGAAGAAAGCAAAACTAGAGTGAGAAAGTTGAGGCAGAGACCAAGAAGGCTCTTGGATGCAAACTGCTCACACATGTTGGTGCCTAGAAGTTGGTGACAGCTGAGCATCAGAGCTGTGAGACGACAGTCAGCCCCACAACACCCCTCAGTAACTTTTCCCTGCATGCTATTATAATAGCCCAGACCTAGAAGAATCTATTTTCTGCCATCTTTGCTGTGCTGACTTAAATCCTACCATCTTATCTTTTATACAAACTCTTTATTAAGCAGACACTTTGAAGAGCTATAGTAAAGCACTTCAGTATCTTAGCATCTATTGCAATCCCAGTGGTACCTGAGCTTCCTGGCAATTTCAACTTCTCCCTCGTAGCTGCAGACAGGCCAGCTCTTCATCTGTATCAGTGGTTTAATCAAACGCAGCTGGTCCTGCTCTTCTGCCTCTGCCTGTTTCCCAGGCTGCAATCACGCTGGTTGCAAGTTAATTAACATATCATGCGCTTACAGGCATGAGCAGCCAGTGGCTTTATTTCCTCAGGGGATGCTTTGGCATTCTCAGTAAGATCATATACCTGGATTGTGTACCAGAAACGTATTTTATGTTTTCTTTTGCATAGACTTGGAGAGGCTTTCCTGTGGTTCAGCTGGGCCTTTCCCACTTCCAGCCTCCCAAGCACCCAGCTCTACTCTGAGAGCAGGGTCACTCTTCTAATGCACCATGAACCTTAGGATGGGGGGAGAAGTCTTCAGGACCTCAGCCACACACCACCTCTCAGGGAGAGTTTTCCAGGGGAATTTGCAGCCAAGCAGCTAACTGCCAGTTCTCTTCTTGTTGTCCCTTGACAGCAGTTTCTCATTCCTTTGTTTATTTTTTAGGTTTATATAGGAAATGCCTAAGGTCTCTTGGCCTCTTTTTAACTTCATTGCCAGTGGGATGGCCCTCTCTGTGTGTCTTTCTACATCATCAAGAACTAAGTCAGGTACTGGTATATGTGAGACCAGGGATGTGGGATATTTTCCTTCTCTTTTGTTTCCACTTGCTTCAAGAGTGAATTTTTATTATTTTGAAATTCTGATTCCCAATAGACTTAGGCCAACTTACTAAGTTGACTTCAGATATTGAGTTATCAGAGACAATTATTTAAAGTACATCAGGGCAAGACACAGCTGTAATCCTAGCATTTTCTGAGACCAAGGCAGGAGGATTGTTTGAGGCCAGGGGTTTGAGATTAGCCTGGGCAACATAGCAAGATCCCCCATCTCTACAAAAAATTTAAAAATTAGCCAGACATGGTGGAGTGTGTCTGTAGTCCTAGATATGAAGAAGACTGGGCAGGAGAATCACTGAGCTCGGGAGATCACAGTGAGCTATGATCATACCACTGCACTCAAGACTGGGCAGCAGGATGATAAAATTTTAAAAGTCTCTGAAAAAATTAAAAAATAAAAAATAATAAAGTACGTCAGAAAGAAAGAGGCAGCTAAAATAATGAAGTGATCATTATATGTGCCTGGCCTGGATGGACCCTGACTTCTAATGCACCCATAAACCTAGCCTGGCATCTGACAAGGGAAAGATCAAGTATAAAACTCTGGGAGGATGAACACAGCTCTATTAACATACCTGGAAAAAGAGCCATGAAGACATCATCATTATTATTATTATTAATTTAGATCATCATTTAAGAATGACAGCCCCCAGCTGAGGCAGGAGGATCACTTGAGAACAAGAGTTTAAGACCAGCTCAGGCAGTATAGTAAGACTCTGTCTCTAAAAAAAAAAAAAAAATTTAAATTAGCCTGGCGTGGTGGTCCCAGCTACTTGGGAGGCTGAGGCAGGAAGACTGCTTGAGGCCAGGAGTCTGAAGCTGCAATAAGCTATGATTGTGCCACTGTACTCCAGCCTGGGTGATACAGCAAGATCAGGCTCTTAAAAAAAATAATTACAATGATGCTAATCTTTGTGGACAAGGTAGTCTTCTTTTACAATTTCTTTCATTCCATCTTCCCACACAAACCAGAACACCTCAGTACACCCTAGAAAAACTGAATAAATAGATATTTGTTGGGGTTATGGTGAGGGGAGAAGTTGTATTCTAACTTTCTAAATTTCTCTAACTTAGATTGGGTGGCAGTCATTTGCCCTTTCCCTGGTTTCATCTCAAAGACTCTTGAGAAACCAATAAATTGTACCTCAATAGTCTGAGGGCCCTTGGAGAGCTAAAGTGTGCATGGGGAAAAAGCAGCCACCTCCTTCACAAATCTGCTTACAGACAGAACCAGCACAAAGGTGTGGGGGGCTGGAGGCTTAGGCCAGAACCACAACAAGCCAGACAAACTCACCCAGTCAGGAGAGCTCTTGTTTTTGCTACAGACCCTTTCACATTTCCCCACATGTTGTCTCCATTATGCTGCTCTCCTACTTCCACGGGTATAGGAGAAAGCCCAGTGCCTGGACAGCCCAACTCTTGGTGCCCTCATGGAACTGTAAGCTGGGCCACTGTACCCATTCCCACTCCCCCCTTGACCTCTCTGCAGGGGCCAGGCCCCATCCCTCCCAGCCCCTCTCCCAGCACACACTGCCCTCCTCCTCATCTTTCCCAGCCTTCAGAACCCACTTACACTGGAACTCCTTCCAGAAGCTCCTGTCCTTCACTGGTGGGGAGCTCAACCCTCCCTCAGGGCTTCTGGACCCCTCAGGTCTGACCCACAATCTGGCTCTGGATGTGTCTTATTAGACACCTAAGGAGTATGTCTGGTCTCCCCAGCTGGGCAGGACACACTTTCAGATGGTGGTGCACATATGTCACCAACCTCCAGTCAATAGTGCAGCTGGGCCCCAACCCATAGTCTCCAGAGACCAAGTGACCATTCATCTGAAGACGCAATTTCCTGCCAAATAAGCATATTTGTGGAATAATACCCCTCATGTTATATTTTACACACATATGTGTTCCATAAAATACATGTTACGAATGTTGTCATTTCCATGACAAAGGTAGAGGGGATTTATGTGGGGAAAAACTGTTTTCATCCTAAGTCAAAAAACTTCAGAGTGCAGTCAGTGTTTTCAATCACCTCTTAAATAAAACAAAATGGTCATGTTCTGGAAAAGCATCTGATTATGGGGGAAGGGGCAGTGGAGATACACAGGATGAAAAAATCTAAAGATCAAGGTTCACACAGGGACTAGAGTGTAACTATGTGCTATCCATAGGAAAGGCACTGAGATAGGAGGTCCTTGGTGCTCTTATCACACACATGCACATACATGTACATGTGTGCACATACAAACACACATGCACATACATTCACAGGCATGTGTGCACAGGGGATACCATGAGAAAGGAAGGCTACGTTAATTTGACTACAGTAACTACTTCACTATATGTTAACTACAGGATGTCCATAAAGTTTGTGTGCAATTTACATATCGTATACTGTATATCAGAACACTATGTTGTACACCTCAAATACATACAATAAAAAAACATCTTATTACCCAAAATAAATTACAGAGATTAAACACTGTGGTAGCCACAGTTACATCTGGGAGAACTATACCTCCAGAGGAGTGTATACACCCGGCTGAGCCCAGCAGGCTTTTGCCTGCTCCTGAGGCCACCCTTGATCCCCAGGATGGTCAGCCCCAGGCCAGATTATTAGTTTCATGGTCATGCTAGTCTGCGCAGCAGGTTTCTTTTCTGTAGGATGTCCATATACCAATCCCAGGATTTCCTATAAATGAAGAAATGGGGAAACAGTGCGGAAGAGTGCTTGGCTGATGTTTTGTTTTTGTTTTTTCATTCCGACTCCCACTCCAGACAGCCCTCACTGGGAGAGGAGTGCTGGCCAAGTCATCTCCTGGCCCATGTAGTGGATGCAGGTGTGTGGGGAGGCCTCAGGCTGGGGACTGCCCAGCATGTGTAGGAGAGGAATCCAGGGACAGGGAGAGGCCTAGTGGGCAGCAGAGGCACCGGCTGGGCCAGAAGAGAAGCAGGAAGTGAAGCTTCCTCTTCCCATTGTCACCTGGATCCTCTACTCTGTACTTTAGGATTCTCACAATCACACCTTTTGAGCCAGCTTTGGGGACATCATGGGCACAGGAGGGAGTGCTCAGGGAACCAAGGGAAATCCAAAAAACATGAGGCCCCGACTCAGCCACTCTTTCTGCCTCTCTCCTCACATTTTCTGGAGTGTGCAAAGGGCTAGAAAAAAATCTGAGTAACTAATCCTAAGTAATAAAACTTGTGCCAAAGCCAAACTCTGAAGGTACTTAGAGCCTATATGCCAGCTAGCACTAGATTAAATTTCCTCCTGGATTATTTACTATTGTTCCTTTGCTACTTGTGCCTCTCCTACTCAAGTGCAACTTCCTAGAGGGGAAAGCATGGCACAATTTCAGTGACCTTTCTTCCCTCTATAACCAGAATTTCTTTGTTCAGTAGGTCTCTGGTCTCAGGAATTGGAAGAATGAACCCATGGACCACAGATCAGTGGTAAGATAGGAGTTTATTAGACAGAAAGGAATGCAGAAATAGTAAAAAAGCACCAGAGCTTCTGGCAAAGGGGAGAGCCCAAGTTCTAAGTCTCTCCCCTGGGTCCTTTCTCTAGGGGTATATATTGTCTGGAGAATTACATTTTGTCCAGGACTTGGTAGGTGGAAAAACACCTTTTCAAAGTTAATGAATGTATCAATGTATGAATGCAGTCCCTCTACTAGGGCAAGATTATTAGGTCTTTGCAGTTTTTGGTCTCAAGGAAGGGATTAGGGTGGGTGCTCTCTACTCAAGGTGGAAACACCAAACTGTTCAGGTTGCTTTGCTCAGGACCTTGCTAGAGCCAAAGGGTGTGGCCTGGAAAGGGCAGCCTGTTTGTGCCTAAAGATGGGGGTCTGATTTCTGGGCTCACCTGGGCCTAGAAAATGAGGGTTGGGGGAGGTCCCTGTCCAGCCCTGAGTGGGGGAATCCTGTATCACTACCACCCCAATGCCTAGTCCAGCTTCAAATCCATGAAGTGTATTGATGGATTAAAACAAGCTGGGCACAGTTACATGTATGATGACACCCTGTCCCAGATGTGTAGTATTTCCAGAACAGTGGAGGTGGTAGCCCATTAACCTATTCTTCCCCTATACCCTCAGTCAAGTCACTAGGTACCCGGGTTTGCTCAGAGACATCCCTCTGGTGATCCTGCTTCTCTCTACCATAATTGTCGAAGTAGCTGGAGCAAGGGGGGTGGAAGCTAAAGGTGTGCAGTAGCCACCTGCGCCAGCAGGCCCTTACCTTGGATTCCCCACATATGGTGCAACATCAGTTTCAAACAAACGTAATTCCTTCCTCCTGCCTGCACACCTTTCCTTTGAAGAGCATGGGACATGGACACAGTGCTCCCCATAAGTTCACTGCTGCTTGAGCTTGGACTAGAATTTAAAGTTCCTTCCAACTCTAAATACGTATTTACACTAGATGTCACCAGGAGTCTTCCTGTCCTTTACCATTTAGTTAAACAGTGACTCATTGGCCTTGTCCCTGCTCCACAGAGCAAGGACCCCAGACTTCAAGTTCTGCCCTTTTGGAAAGGAAGGAAGGAGGAAAGAGGGGAAGGAAGAGGGGTGGACACTGTGGGGACAGAGAGCCCTTTAGCCTAGCCCAGCGTCGGGTCGTCCCAAGCCGTCCTCCCACGCCCTCCCTCCGAAACTGTTTGAGAAGTCCAAATTCTTATCTGGATCCTGTAAAGTAATTCAGCTACTCCCCGGGGTCTCAGTTATCTCCAAATTCACTCTGAGGCTCGCGTTCACCTAAACCCGTTCTCCGGAGCAAACTGGCCTTTCCCGGCTAGGACAGTCTCAAGAGTGCAGCTGCTCTGGGCCACGGCAGCCCCCGCCTCCCCGTTCTGATTACATATTTTTATAAGTTCCTTTACTGGTAAGCAAATTAAATTTTAAAAAGAACACGGTATGTGGCGTTTCAAAAACGTCGGGACAGGGCGTAGGAGCGCCAGAGCATGCGGGAACTGCGGGCTCGGGCTGCCTGACACGGGGCTACCGGCTCCCGGGCAGGTTGTAACTAGTGGCGCCACCCTCTTGAACTCCAAGGACGCTGGGCTAGCCCACAGGAGACCCCGCGCCGCGGCATCCTGCTCCGGACCTCAACGAGGCCCAACCTGCGTGCTCCAGTTCCGTAGCCCCTCGCCAGGGCGCGCGCTCGCAGGATTCCCGCCCCCAGGGCGTCCCCAGCTCGTGCCGCGGCAGGTGCGTGGGCGGGGCGGGCGACTTTATAATCTGGAGCCTCCTTCCTAGGGCAGCGGCTAGCCATCGGCTGCGGAGGTGTGTGCAGGGTCTGCGCCCCAGCCCAGACCTCCAGCGCTAACATCGTTGACTCCGCCGCCGGCACACGGGACCTCTGCACCGAACTCCGCAGTCGCCGCCGCGGCGCCAGCATCCGCAGCATGCGCAAGGTGCGTCCAGGTTCCGCGCCCGCTCGAGCGCCGGGAACACCACACGCGGGACCAAGGGCCCGGGGACAGGACCGCATGGGTGGAGAGAGGGAAAGAAAAACAAATGTCCTGGCCCGGGACAAGAGAGGCCGCCTTTACTGAGTTCCCTCCGGCCAACGGCGAGGCATCTCTCCCCCTCAGGCTCTGAGCTCGCATGTGCCACTGCAGGGCTGGCTGGCGGGGTAAGGAAGCTAGTCCAGAGATGTGTGAGCAGGGGCCCCGAGGGCTCTGGGCCAGCCCCACTGCACCCGCGGGCTCCGATTGGGAGGACGGTGCTCAGCGGGGATGCACAGATCCCTTGCGGTCCGAAAAGCCCTCCAGTAACCCCCTCCTGCTCAGGATTGAGGGGCCAAAGCTGAGTGGTTACCCCTCTGCGAGAGTTGGAGCGGGGTGCACAGCTGGTGTGTCCTGTGGGAACAAGTTACTAAGGAAACCCTAGAGCTCCCTTCAAGCTTCTGTCTACCCCACTCCGGAGAGGGGTCACGTCACCCTGAGGAGATGCTGCCAGACCTGTACTACCCAACCTCCCCTCCACACAGGAGAGGAAGCCGAGAACTGCAACTGCGGATGGGCGGATAGCGACTCTCCACAGCCCTGCTCCCTCTGTCCTCTGTTGGGGGGTGGGGATGAAAGGTGAGGCAGGGCTCCTTCCCCCGTGCAAGGCCCAGGAAGGCACTATGCAACTCTTTAGGAAACCAATTGGAGGCCAATATTGCACCCCTGCTTCTCTTTCAGAAAACACTAGAAATTTACTCTGTGGAGCTCAATGGAACTAAAGACATTGAGAAAACAGACAAGGAGGATGGCAAGGAAAAGTACAGGGGCCTGAAGAACAAATGCCTGGACCCCAAAAAGAATCATCAGAAAGAAGGGTTTAAGAAAGAACTCGACCTGGTCAGTAGCCTTAAGCCATAGGGGTCACAATGACTACTTCCCCCTAAGAGCTTGTCCCTAAAACGTACCTCCTACAAAAGAAAAATCAGTCTCAAGGATTTGAAATCCTCTTGAGATTTGTTCCCTTGTTTAAAAAAAAAAAAAAAAAAAAAGTAGGTTGATAGCATTTGCCCAGAGGTCAGGGCCTCTGCAGGGCTCCTGCTGGCTGGAAGCAGCCCCAGGTAGAACTCAGAGGAAAAGTCTCTGGGTCCAGGTCCCACAGGCATGACCTGAT
>CAUYRH010077534.1:0-17298 GCA_963574655.1 Perodicticus potto
TTTTGAGACAGAGCCTCAAGCTGTCACCCTGGATAGAGTGCTGTGGCATCACAGCTCACAGCAACCTCCAATTCCTGGGCTCAAGCGAGTCTCCTGCCTCCGCCTCCCAAGTAGCTGGGACTACAGGCACCCACCACAACGTCTGGCCATTTTTTGGTTGCAGCCATCATTGTTGTTTGGCGGGCCCGGGCTGGATTTGAACCCGCCAGCTCAATTGTATGTGGCTGGTGCCTTAGCCTGTTGAGCCACAGGCGCCGAGCTAAGTTGGTTTTTTTTTTAAATATAACATTATATTGTAGCCCCTTTTAATGTTTCTAAGTGCTGTTTATACTACATTTGATCTTAGCCAAAAGACTGAGAAGTGATACTAAGTGATATTTATAATGATCAACTTTTAATAGCTGTGCAATATGCCATGCACTGAGTGTACCAGGATTTAATTACCCATTCCCCTATCACTAGGTGTTTAGGTTGTTCTTACTATTAATACTGCAATGAACATCCTTCAGTGTATGTGCCTTTTTTCCCCCCTTTCCCTTTTAGGTTATTTCCTTGGAACAAATAAATTCTCAGAAGTGGAAATACTGGGTCACAATTTATGAACGCTTTTATGGCCCTTGAAACATGTTGCCAAATTGCTTCTAAAAGTGTAGTTCCAGAATACACTGAGGGCTTTGTTAGGCAAATGTGAGTGGTATAGAAATTGGATGGGGGTCCTGATTCCAGGAAACAGTATGCATAAATGTGCTTTGACCAGGACAGACTTCTGCAATTTATCCCTCGAATGTCATGACATGGCCAAGATGGAGAATTTTATGGCAGATTCATTGGTTGTTAAACTAAGAAGCCACTCTCAACTTCCTTGTTTCTTGTTACTCTCCCATCAGAGAAGATGCAAGCCAAACAGTGTCTTGCACAGCTTCTTTTGCAGCTAAAAGTGACCATATGAATCCTTTCTGGGTTCTGGGAAGAATTCCTCCCCTCTCCAATAGCTCCCTTCCTTCCTTCCCTCCATTTGTGTTTGTAATAAGTTTATTAAATCTTTCAACTGAGAGGTTTTGGATTTGAGGTTGGAGGTTTTTGATTTCCTGATTATGGCATTTTCTTTTCTTCTTCCTTACCTGAATGCAGATGTAATGCCTGGAGCTGCAGCAGCCATATCAAGACCAGAAACCTGGAGAAACATGACGACAAAAAGCCAATGCAGTGAAGATGGCAGGAAAAAGACAGAAAGAACCTGGGTCTTTCATGTCACAATGCAAGAGGCTGAATCAACACTGCCAGCTTCTACCTTTTTCATAGGTGGGAGAAATAAAACCCCGTTTGATTAAACTATTAGTAGTCAGATTTTCTGTAACTTATAGTCAAAAGCTTCCTAACAAATATAGAGGAACCTCTATAGTTGACCCTCTCCTTAAGTTGACCTAATTTTCACAGACTGGACATCTATCACGTGTTAGTACAGTAGGCCTACTTACTTCTGTTGACTACCTCCATATGTTGACCATTTTGTTATAGTTCCTTGAGCAACTTACAGAGGTTCTACTGTATAAGATTCCACCATTAGGCCTTTTCTCTCTGGGATTCAGATTCCTGTCTTGAAAGACTGGAGTTTAATGCTGTGTCTTAGAACTGGTGACATGGATCTCTGCAGCCCAATACTGCCTGCTCAGCATGGTCTGGGTAGGATACTCTTCCTGGCTGTGGAGCTCCCAGCAAGCCTCAAAGTCTGAAACCTGCTCCTCTAGTCTCTGAGCCTGTTTGTTTTTTCAAGAGCACTCACCAGGCTAGGGCAGAATAAGTACAGAATAAGTCCATCACTGGCTCCCTTGGAAGTCTCAATAGAGTCCTGGACTCCTTTCTGGCCTTTCTGCCTTACTAGTTGTGTGGTCTTGTTCAAGTCGTTTAATCCCTCTGAGCAACAATCTCTTCCTCTAAAATAGGGGAAGTTAGGGTTGCTGGCAAGATACAGAACTGCAAATCTGATAACATACTGAGCGCTTGATAATTATCTCCCATCTGAAGACTCTAAGAGGTCCAACAAGGAGCTGCAAATCATCATATAGCAGAACTGGGGGCAGACTCTAGTGTGCTGAGTCTCCATCAAAGTGTGTTCCAGAGGGCACGTGGCCTTCTCTATGGAGACTTGGTGCTAGGAGGGACACAGGTTCTTTAAAAGTCACTCAGAATGGAAATAGCAGGCAACTCTACTGTGCTGGTATTCACCACATTCTGCAACAGACTTCCAGGAGAAAGAAGGAGTCTCTGTTTCTGGACCGTGGAACCGCAGAGCTTGCTGAGACCTTGGGAGCTGACCATGCTGTCTTCAGGCCACTGGGGTAGAGCTGAAGCTCCTTTGCATTCCTCCGAGTAGCCAAAGTCAGCCTTCTTACTTCCCTCTCACAAAGGCTACAGCGTGGGAGGGAACCAGCCCTGGGTCTTTCCTAGACATTCCTTGCTGACAGCTCGAGAATCACATACCGAGAGCCAAAATTAGGATATGGCTCTGTCAAAAGATTCTTTCCATGGCTGAATGTTATTTATTTGGAGGTTCTTATCAAGGAATAAAAATGAAATTCGCCAGTGGTTTAATGAATCACTTTAATTGGAAGGAACACAAATATGGGTGAATGGGGCTGTCTTACACAGCAAATGATGTCAGGAGAGGCTTCCTTCTCAACAGCCAAGAGGTAGTCTTCAGCCCAAGGACAAAAGTGGAAAGGTAGAGGGGGTGGCCCAGAGTCTTGAACAAATTTTCCTAAACTAGCCATTTTCAACAATTTGTCAAGAGAAAGTAGAGGAGTGTTGATTAGTGAAACCAGAATGAAAAGATATAAACGGATATCATATGAAGGTAAATCCATGAGAGCAGGTGATCAAAGACTGGTGCTGTTATTTTATTCACTGACCCCGACCTCAATTTACCAGCTGCTCAGGACCTGCACCTGCCCCACCCCCCAAATTTACCCACATAATTACTCACCTAGACTGGCCTCTGTATTGGGGAAGGCTGGTTCCCACCCTGCACAGATTCCATCTACCTTTAATTTAATAATCACCTGCAGCCTAAGAGGGAGAGGTGAGGCCCAGGGGGAGAGCTCCTTTTAGCGCAGCACAGCCAGGCTATTCTGATGGTGTTTCTGCTATCCCAGAATAAGATTAGAATCCCCTGTAAGTCAGCTCACCATGGCTCCTGCTTCAGGGGACATCTGACTCATTTTCCCCCACTCCTCCTCACTTACCAGCCTCTTGGAGAAAGCCCCGTGCTTGGATGCCTTCTAGCTCTGCCTTGCCCCAGAATCCCTCTCACAGAGGAGGGCAAATGCTTGTTCTGCATCTTTCTCTAATCTCAGCCAGGTACTTCATTTCACTGAGCGTCAATTTCTTCTTCTGTAATACGAACCTAATGATCTCCACCTCACAGGCCTAATCATATATACATGCACAGCACCTATGTCACTATCTAGCACACAGTAGGCCATTGATGTGTAAAAACCATTAAGACACAGAAAGAACAAGGGATAACACATTAATAATAATTATAGTAATTATCCCACCCTCCTCACTCCCCCCGGCAGAAGGAAGCCAGGGGAGAGGATGATTACAGTCCTTCCAGCCTGGTGACTGACTTCTAACAGAGACATTCTCATTGGTCAGCAGATGGGCTCTGGCTAATTTCCACGGCGACTTCCAGACCCAGGAGATGGCTTGAGCCTCTTCTCAGCTGAATAGGGTCTCATTCCTGTCCACTGACCCCTGCCAGCTGGCCCAGCCCCAATTGCCCCTGTGAGCGATCCCTTCTTGTCCCTCTTCTGCCCCGCTCAGCTAAAGGAGGATTGAGCTGCTATGACCCCAAGAGAGACGCTCATTGGCATTGAGGCCCTGCTGAGCATGTTCAGAGGGAGACAGAGAAGTCCCTGTCTTCTCACGTCTGCCGTCTCTCCAGGCCCCAGCCAGGGCAGGCAGGCAGGATCCCTGCTGGATGTCCTTGTCTGGCTCAGCCTCTTAACCCTCCCCCCTTTTCTCTCCCACCTTCTCCAGACTGCTGTGGATGGGGGAAGGGTGCTCTTAACTTCTCCTTCTAATCAGCACAGCTGGGAGAACCGGCAGGCAAGGGCAGGAGAAGGTGAAAGGCCACGGGCCTAATCGACAAGCCACCCAGTCACCGGAGCCCAGCTTTCCTCCTAACAAGCCATGCAGCAAACAAATTATCTTTGTTGTTTCTGGGAAATCTGCAAGTACTTACCCGTGTAATTAGCATCTGTGCCTCGTGCGGGCAGTTCAGGTGAACAGGCCACGGCTACCCGGTGCCAGGCTGCCTGTAATCAAAACCAAAGCAGCGGCCAGGGTGCTCTCTGGTGAGGACGATGTCAAACTCAATCAGGCCGTCACCTGGGACGGCTTCCCCAGGAGCCCTGCGCACACACAGGGGATGGGGGGAGCCCGCAGTAGCTCTGAAATGTGAGAAGGGACTGGGAGGCTGGGGTGGCCCAGCCATTCCACAAGAACCCCCGTGGCTCTGAAGCTGGGGCACATGGTGCAAAGGCCTTGGGCTTGGGGGTTTGCGTTTGAAGCAGCTTCCCAGGGGCAGCCTGAATGTCCTCTATGAATGGCTTGCTATGTCGGCATAGCAGCAGTAGCGATGCGCACCACTTAGGAATGCATCCTCAGGGCAGGGGCTTTATCTGTTAATAAATCCTCACCATGTCCCTTCCAGAAAGGTGTGAATATACTCTCTCATAGATGAGGAAACTCCAGCTCAAGAGAGTAAACAGCTTGCCCAAGGTCACATAGCAGCAGAGCTGAGAGTCAGACTGAGATTCGCCTGGCTCTAAACCCTGCTCTGGGCCCCTCCCCAGAGTCATGTCCCTCTTGAAACTCCTTGTTTCACGCAGCGTGGAGGTGAAACGGAGTCATTGCACTTGGCCTGGCAGCTCCCTCTGTCAGAAGGTACAGTGAGGGAACAGCACCGGAAGCTCTGAGGCTTCTTGTTCCTGCCCAAGGGGGCAAGCTGTTCTCAGCTTCTTGCTCTCTTTATTCCACTGGGGCAGAATGTGGAGCAGGAAGGACAGGCCAGAAACTGGCGAACAGCACACACACCAGGTCTAGACTAGAGAGCGGTGGCTCAGGGCAGAGCCCACAGAGGGAGGCACTCTCTGGTGACGGTTGCCGGGAGAATAGCTGCTGAAGCAGTTCTCTCTGATACAACAGCAGAGACTGTGTTGAAATGAACCCTGGGGCAGAGAGTCACCCTCAAGTCACCCTCCAAGAGACCAGGGGCTGAGGCAAAGCTCTGGAGTCACCAGCTTGGCTGGACAATGTGAGATGTTGATTCTAGCCTGGATAGCGCAGAGACTGGGTTTTCATCAGTTCCTCAGTGAGGAGGAAATTGGAAATTAATATCAAAATCCCACTGAGTAGTGTCCATAGTTTCCATATGTAATCATGCTTGGCTTAGCTAGGTAGTAAAATGTTTATGATTTTCTTTCCAAGGTTGAGTTTAGTCATTCTCAACGAGCCATTTAGTTGGCTTCATAAAGTCCTGAATAAAGAACCCCTCCAGGTGATGTTATAGATGAGTCAATACCTGGGCTAGGGGGGTCCTCACTGGCTGTGGAAGTCAAGGCCGGAAGCCCAGACTGGGAAAAGCGAGAAACAAGTCACCCTCCCAGATGGCTGCTTTGACAAGTCCAGGGCACCACAATCTATGTGAAGCCCCGGCTTGACTAAAAGTGGTCTGTTTTAGGTCTGTTTTAAGGGCCTTTAGTGACATTTGTGATTCCCATACAAAAATTCAAACAGTATGCCTCTCCCAACACATGCTTTCAGTAAACTGAGGCATCACTGCACTGCCGCTAATGTCGGGAGTGGCGGTGGGTGGGTGGGTGTGGTCCCTGTGCTCTGGCAGGCACTGGTGCTTGTTTTTCCTGCTCCGTCCTAAAAGGGCAGAATGCGGCAGCCTCTTGCCCCGCCCTGGACCTCATCTTCAGCTCACCCTATCCTGGCCACGTGGAGACAGATTTAAAGACCCACCTGCACAGTCCCCTCCATCTGCTTCGAGCTAGAGCTAGTGAAGGCAGGGGCGGTGGGGCAGGCTGAGGGTCCCACTGTGTGTACATACACACTCACACATGCTCTCCTAGGCACACACACTCACACATTCAAATACACATACACGCAGATGCACACACCATGTATACAGACGCACGTTCACTCACACTACATGAACCTGAACAGACCATATATGCATACACACACGGACACATTCTCTAACACACGCTCATACACAGACACTAACACCCTCACAAGACACAGCCTTCTATGCCACACACAGACACTTGTTCACAGAGCTGCCACGTGCGCGCACACACTCCCTCTCGGTTGCTGCTGGGACAGAGGAGGCCTCAGGCTCCCTCTGCCTCTGCCTGACTGCTCTGGGGGGAGTTCTGGCCACCCTGCTGCACCCACCTCTGCCACCCACAAATGCCTGAGGATGCCAGCATGCTGGTACCCCGTCCTGCCTGGCTGCCCTGTCTGGGCTTCCCTCTGGCATAGCAGCAGACCCCCGTGTCCCCTCAAGCACACAGCCTCCGGCACGCACACATCTGAACACGCTCCAGCTCACAGCATGGGCACCCTCATGCTGTCTCATTGTCACGCAGGGCTGCCCTGTCTCCAGCCTCTCCCAGCCACATCCATGCTGTATGCCCGTCAGCTTGCCCCCACAAATGTACCCCCAGCTTTGGTCTTTGTCTCATGCCCCAGGCAGACACCCTGTATCTGTCTGTCTTCCACACATGGGAACAACTTGAGCCGAGGCAAGTGGGACGGGGTGTCAGGCCGGCCGGGGTAGTTATTCTTAGCCCTGTCATAGAACACTTGCACCCCTGCCCAGCTCAGCCCCTACCCTGCCCATCACCCTCCCTCCAGGCAGAGCTGAACTCAGGTCGGTCTAATCCCCCATCTGTGAGAGGCAGGGGTGCAGTAGAGAATTCAGTCCAGCACTGAAAGAAGCAGAAAATGGGATTTATTTTTGCTGTCCCCCCAGCTCTGCTTCCAGCTGCTTAGAAGAGCAGTTGTGTGGGGGATGGGTGGGATGGGGGAGAGGGAACTGGCCTTTGAAATACTCGTTGGTAGGCCTGAAACATTTGGTGTCATTGCTGATCCAGTTTTCTGTGTGCACACACATGGACGTGTGTGGGTGGGTGTATGTGTTCGTGTGTGTGTGTGTGTGTGTGTGTGTGTATGGAAGATGTGGGGCATGTCAGGGCTGTGAGCGAGAAGACACTGAAAAATCAGACTCAGAGAAGGTACCAGGCAGTGCCTCGCTGAGCCTTTTGTTACCTTTTTCTTGCCTTGGACCTAGAATCAGCCATAAATAGATCAGACCCAAGCTCGGCTTTTGCTTGGCCTCACAAGCGGCCAACTCCCACTCTTTGTGCCACCCAGGCCCCCTCTAGGCCTCCACACCTCTGTCAGCTGCCAGGAAAGGAAGGGGAAGGGAGGGAGTTCTACCCCAGAACGTTCCATGGACATCTCCAACCCAGTGTGTTTGGTCTTTTTCTCCAAACATCTCCTCCTCTCCTGTGTTCCCTAAGCTGGTCTCCTTCTCTTTCTGGTCTACCTCAGAAGATGCCATACAAGGACCCTCTTGTCCCCACTCCTGTGAGCACAGCCCTGGCCTACACCTCTTTGGCTCTTGGCAGGAACACTGCAGTAGCTGTTAGATGCTATCTCAGTCCTTAGTCTCCCTTCCTGTCAGTCCATCTTCCAAACAGCTACCAGTGATCTATTAAAAAGTTCAAACAAAGACTGGGCACCCATAGCTCAGTGGTTGGGGCGCCGGTCACATGTGCCAGGGCTCGGTGGCTTCGAATTCCACCTGGGCCTCCTAAAACAAAAAAAATAGCCGGGCGTTGTGGCGAGCACCTGTAGTCCCAGTTACTAGGAAGGTTGAGGCAAGAAAATTGCTTGAGCCCAAGAGTCAGAGGTTGCTGTGAGCTGTAATGCTACAGCACTCTTCTGAGGGCAACACAGTGAGATTCTGGTGACAAAGTGAGACTCTGTCTCAATAAAAAAAAAAAAGTTAAATAAAAGCAGTGTCGCTCTCCTGTGCAAAACCCTTCCCTGGCAGGTAGAGCCTAGACCCCCTCCTGGGGTCCCTCCCCAGGGCTCCCCATCTGCTCCTCATTCTGATGCCTTTCTCTCTTCCTGAGCACTTCTGTTCCTCTCTGCCTTGACACGTGCTGGTTGTTTAGCCTGAAATGCCCTTTTCCTCTCCTTCACCTTGAGTTAATTCAGAATCCAATTCAGATGTCATTGTCATTTGTGAAAACTTCTGCCACCTCCACCTACCTCCACAAGCATAGTTTTGAATCTTCTTCCTATTCTCAAGTGCTTCTACAAACCTTAGTTCTAGCCCTTAAACCACCATCCCCCCAAAGGGCCCTTAATTATTTGCACCTCTGAGCTCTGATCAGTCAGGGCCTGTCATCTGAACACTGTCCCTCACCTTCCTATTAGCTGGAACTACCCCTCTGACATATGTTGCAGACTCTGGTCTCCCTTCCTTGGGGGTTTTCAGTGTGTGGCTCACATTGGGCCCAGATTCTTTTGCCTTGCACTTCCCACTCCGTCTACTACGTAGGGGTGCAGGGCCATCCCAGTGGGTCATGAACTCCCATGGAGCTTTGAGTAGTGCTGGGCTCACAGCCAGGGATCAGCGACTTCAAGGGATGGGGGCACCGAGTTTAAGTCTTGGAGAGGAAGGTGAGAAGGAAAGAAAGGAGGCCCTAGCAGGTGCTGAGTGAAGACAGGCTGCAGCCCCCTGGGACTCCTCTCACAGAGCGGGGCTGGGGGACACAGGGCCTGCTCTCGCCTGGCAGCTGTTGGGAAAGCCTGTCCCCAGGGTGATGCCAGAGGTGGGGGCCACTGGGGGCAAACAGCCTGGCTGCTGGGCAGGCTCTGGCTGACACAGGCCGGCTGAGTGTCCAGAAGAGAGCCTTAGAGGGAGAGTCAGAGTCGGAGACTGAGAGACAAGGCAGGGACAATGAATGAGAGGGACAGGGCCAGAAGCACGGTGACAGAGAGCAGGGCAGAGAAATGGAGAGAAGGAGTGAGAGACACACATGCTGAATGCCAAAAGAGAGACGGACAGAGTCAGAGATGGGCTGAGAGACACACACAGACAAAGACAGAAGCAGTGATGGACAGAGCGAGTCACACAGTGACGGATACGAAAGGAGACAGAGAGAGAGGCCAGACAGAGGCCGAGGGAGGAGCAGGGGACAGAGCAGGGAGCGACATACAGACACAGACCAACGCGGGTCTGCGAGCATGGGAGAGAAGGCTGATGAGTGCACGTGTGCATTCTCATGGAGGAAGCAGGATCCCATGGAAAGAGACGGGGAAGGTGTCAAGGGGCGGAGAAGGCCACAGTGCGGTGCTCAGGGGCTAGGGCAGGACTATGGTGGGGATGGCAGGAGGCCGGGGCCTGCGGGCTAGGCTCCCTCTCCTTGGCTGTGAACTGGGGTGACGGGCTGGCCTGAAAGTGGGGCTCAGTAGAAGGGCTCTGAGAGATCAGTGGAGAGCCTGGGCTGAGCCTTAACACCCCTAGAATCCAAGGATGCCCCAAAGGAGCCACAGGAGAGGAAGCCCAAACCAGAGGACGGCACATGGTGAGAGGCCCACGCCACGCCTTGGAGTGGGAAGGTCCAATGGCTACTGGGTTCAGAAGAACTTCTTGAACACGGAGGCTGTCACTCAGCAGGCAGAGGCAATGGGGGAGCCACAGCATTGAGCCCCTGGGAGTTTCTGCACAGGACAGCGCCCCTGCTTCTGTGCCTAAGCTGCAGGTGGACTCCCCAGGGCCTTGGTGGGACAATAGAATGGGTGGCCTGCGTCAATAGCAACCCATTCCATTGTTCTACTACCTAACACAGAGAGCCCATGGGAAGTTCTCCCTGCTGTCTGATTCACATACCTCTTACTGCAAGTGCAGCCCACTCCACTCTTTAGGAGGTTAAGAAAAAACACAACAAAAACTCTGCTGAAATCTGAAATGCCACACAGTGCTCAGACAAAGACCCCTTTCTGTATAGTTCTACTCCCTCCTACACCTCTCTTCCCCTCCCCACCCCCCTTCCTTACTGCAGGCTAAATTGGCAGTGGTGAGGTTTTGAGTCAACAAATGCAGTGGGCTGGGGAAGGGAGCCCTGAAGGGGATTCCTGTCTGGGAAACATTTGCTGACAGCGGTTACTATGACAGGGGAGGCCTGCAACAGACCCACAAGCAGCCCCTGCCCCCTGCCTGCTGCCCACTCCCAGTTCTAGCTCTCCACCCCGCCCCCCAAAGCAGTTCATTCACTTACTCATTCAATCGCTCCATCATTTACTCAACCCAACAGCCTCTGGACACCTACCATGTGTCTAGCACCTGCTTGGCGTTTTTATGTTCCACTTAGCCCTCACAACAACCTGGTAAGTCATCTGTTATTTTCCCTTTTAACAAAGTAGAATGCTGCAACACCGTATACCGAAGTGACTTGCCCAAGGTCACATAGATGATGGGCGGCAGAGCTGGGATTTGAACCAAGGTCTCTCTCTGCCTTCCCACATCTGCATGTAAGGGCTCTGGACAGCATCAGGAAACTAGGTGCCGGGTGACCAGCTTCTTAAAGGCTGAGACTTCATTACCTTTGGCTCTGTGTCACTAGAACTGTGCCCAGCCCCTGCACATTTGTGCCTTGAACATTAGCTTTCCAGGGAGGGCAGGAGTTAGTAAAGGTGGAGAACTCGAGAAGAGATGGCCTTTCTGTCTAGAAGCAGCTGTACCTGGGGTCTGCAAACCAGGCACTCAAGTGCCTACTGTGTGCCAGGCACTGTGTTAGAACCTCTGAATGCAAAGATTTAAAATATACATTTGTACTTTGCCCTAAAGGAGGTCTTTGTTTAGTTGAGGAGGCAGACGTATAAACACATGGAGTTAGTGGTGGCACAAAATAAGTACCAAGTGCTGTGGGATTCCAGGTGGAGTATAGACCTAAATGTGAAAAGTGAAACAATAAAGCCTTTATGAGACAACATAGAAAAATATCCCCATGACCTCAGGGCAGGGAAAGATTTCTTAAACAACACACAAATATAATGCTAACCATAAAGGAAAAGATTGATAAATGTGAGTACATTAAGATCAAGAAGTATAGTTCTTCAACGGACAACATTAGGAGAGTAAAAGGGAAATCACACAATGGGAAAGATTTTGCAATAAATAAATACAACCAGCAAAGGCTGAACAACTTCCACAAATGGGTAAGAAGGAGATTGCCAACTCAATGGAAAAACTGGATCAAATAATTGAATATGCAGAAATCCAAAGGACTAATAAATATATGTGACCTAGCTGGGCATTGTGGTGGGCGCCTATAATCCCAGCTACCTGGGAGGCTGAGACAAGAGAATCTCTTAAGCCCAAGAGTTGAGGTTGTTGTGAGCTGTGATGCGACGGCACTCTACTGAGGGTGACATAGTGAGACTCTGTCTCCAAATATGTGTGTGTGTGTGTGAGAGAGAGAAAGACCTTATTGGGGTATCAAGGAAATGAAAATTAAAATCTCAATGAGAGGGTGGCACCTGTGGCTCAGTGGGTTGGGCGCCGGTCCCATATGTCGAGGGTGGCGGGTTCAAATCCAGCCCCAGCCGAATTACAACAAAAAAATAGCCGGGCGTTGTGGTGGGTGTCTGTAGTCCCAGCTACTTGGGAGGCTGAGGCAAGAGAATCGCCTAGGCCCAGGAGTTGGAGGTTGCTATGAGCTGTGTGACTTCATGGCACTCTACCGAGGGTGATAAAGTGAGTGTCTGTCTCTACGAATAAAAGAAAAAAAAAAAAACTCAATAAGATTCTACTACCTATTCATCAGATTAGTAAAAATGAAATAATCTGCTAAAACCAAGTGCTGGTGAAGCTGGGAAACAGGAACTCTCGAACACTTCTTTGGAAGCAGCCTGTTAGTATCTGAGTGGTCCAGTGAAAGGTAAGTGTCCTCCAGAGGTGAATTAATGTGCATGAATCTTCATGGCAACCATTATTCATGAAGGCCCCAAATCAGAACCAGAGAATATCCACTAACTGAAGACTGGATGAACAGAGCACAGGAGCACGGAGAGGAGAACACAACCAATACTGCTGGAGGGCCTGGGGTTTTCGGGAAGGTGACTTTCGCATTGGCTGTTGGAGTAGCAAGAGTTTCCCAGTCCAGGATGTGGGAGGGAGGACATCCTAGACAGAGGGCTCCAGCTTGTCCCACAGGTGGCTGGGTGGAGGCTGGCAGGGAGAGAGGTGAGAAAGGAGAGCAAGGAGGATTTGCACATGCTGAGTGGCCCTCTGTGGGCCATTGCAGGAAGTTTGGATTAAATACAAAGGTGGGAGCTGGTCAGAAGCAAAGAGCAGTTAGAGGCTACAGTTGACAAGCATCAGAACAACAGAGTGGCAGTGTGAGGGTAGGACGGACTTCGGAGCCTCTCTGAGACAGAAGAGACAGGATATGGTGCTGCGTGGGGGCGACTGGAGCTGGGCAGATGGATATGGCATAACCCAGCATCCAAAGCCTGCAGACAGAGGAGGATGGGGTTTGAGGAAGGTGCTAAGAGGACTAGATGGGGACACACTGCTTTGGAAGTAGCTACAGGATAGACAATTGAAGATCCAGGACCCTAGGACGTGGAGCGCGGAGCCATAGGTACCAGCATTATTAGCGAAGAAGCCTTGGGTTTGGATGAGACTGTCCGAGGGATAGGGCCTGGGCAAGGGCAGAGTCATAGGTGGAATCCTGGGCAACCAGGACAGAAGCAGTGGGCAGAGGAGGTGAAGCTGGCAAAGAAGCAGCCCTCAGGGGAGGGCTGGTCAGAAAGTAAGAGGAGGTCTGGAAGGGAGGGCGGTGTCACAGTAGCTAAGGCAGGAGTGCGCTCCCACAGGCCTGGGTGGGCTGCCAGTGAAAACAACAAGGTCTGGGTAATAGGTGGGGCCCCATCTGTGATAAGCTAGGAGGAGGAAAGGGGCCTTGAGGGGGTTCTTTCTGGCCCAAAGATCTCTATTTTCTCTGTTAATTATATGTGGGGAAGTGGCAGGCCAGAAGCCTGAAAAGGTGGTAAAGGTTTAGAACAGGAGCTGACCACCAGAGGCCCAGGGGCCTGGAGGACTGGGCTGGAGTAGGGGATCATAAATCTGGAGTGGCACTAGTTTGCACGGTTGGGTGATTTTCCTGTGCCTTCCAGTAGCCTGGGAATCATGATGGGGAAAGCAGACGGCGGAATCCTCCAGGGCTGGGAAAGGCAGGGCGAGGGGGTGTGGGAATCGAGGGTACCGGGGAGAATGAATGATGTGGCCAATAACGGGCAGGTCATAGGGTTGACTGTAGAGGCAGGAAGGAGCCTGCAGCCTGGCAGAATGCCTCTCATCTAAGGTCAGCACTCCCAACCACAGCCAAATGAGTGAGACAGAACGGGAGAACTGGAGAAATCTCTGTGAATCTAGTACAGGTTTTATGGAAAGAAGTGGGAAAATGTTGTGGCCCAAGGGAGGGATGCTGGAGATTAAGATTTCATAGGAGACATTTCAGGTGGCATGTGAGTGGCTGAAGTGGAGAGAAAAGGTCATTCGAGAAGGGAGGAGGGTAGAAAAACCAAGAAGTGACAGTGTTGGGATGTCCACGTGCACATTCAAGTTACCCAGGACCACAAGAAGAGCTGGGAGACAGAGAAAGACTGTGAGCCAGGTGCCCAAGTCCTCAAGGGATGTTGGGTAACCTCTGGGTGGATAGGTGATATTGACCAGGTTGGGTATGGGGTGTATGGGGGTATGGGTGACAGACGGAGGTGAAGAATACCAACTCTCCAGCCTGGCCAGGTACCACCTCCTGCAAGCTCATCTGATCTCTCTCTCCTTGACCTTCATTCTCCCTGGAGCCTGAAAGACTCCACTTAACCCTAATATTTCCTTCTCTCCCCTCAAGTTTATAGAGCTGAACTTCACCTCATGGGAGGATTGTGGCTCAGCTATGAGCTGAGGCATGATGGTATCCTATATCATGGCAGCTCCCTCTGTCTGAAATACCTTCACCTGCTATCAAAATCCTGCTCAGCCTTCAAGGCCCAGCACAGGAGGCATCACCTCCTTCCTGATCCCCTCTTCTCCAAATCATTTACTCTGCTGGCAAAATTCTTGGTCCTTCCATTTGGCATTTGTTCCCACCAGCCTTTTTTTTTGAAGCACACTGTGATAGTTAATTTTATTTGTTCCAGTCTTAGAGTTGGTTGCTAAGGGTTTTTTGGGGTAAGACTTCTTTCTTAAGAGCAGGGCCTCTGAAGGGGCCACGGGGACAACTAAGCTTTGGTCCTTATGGGGAAAATCTCACCTTTCAGATCATCTATTGGGTCCCCATTGATTTCTGAATCTTCAGAGCTAGGATTTGCGAATTGAAGGCCATTGGGTCCCAGGGCAGGAGGAATGGAGCAGGTGAGAAATCACTCAGAGGCCCTTTCAAGATTAAAAGGGCCATACCCAGGGGCTCTAATACAATGGGTGGGGGCATAGGGAAAGAGATAGGAACTCTGAATTTTTAGAAACCCCAGGTGGTTCGGGTCTTACTTCTGGTTGAGAACCACGATTCGGGGAAATACAGTGGAGTGCACTGTGGGACTAACAAAACAATAACAAAGAGCTAACCTCAACCTGCCATATGAGGGGCATACAAATGACAGTCATTATGAACCCTGCTTACAACCCCGAACTAACCACTATGACACACAGTAATCATGAAGCATGTCATTAAAAGGTGTCAGGTCAGGTGGCGCGTGTGGCTCAAGGAGTAGGGCACCGGCCCCATATGCCAGAGGTGGCGGGTTCAAACCCAGCCAGGCCAAAAAAACTGCAAAAAAAAGGTGTTAGGTCATTTTGGGGAGGCAACACTAGATTCTAACTCTGAACTTGTCAGGACTGGCTATTGTTCAAAGCATGGAGTGCTAATCACAGTGTAAATAGACCTTGGTATGCTTTGAGACTCTCTTTCTCAGACTATCTTTGAATCTTCCAGTTTCTGGAGCTAGAGATCCAGAGCACTTGCCATATCAGGAACTCAGAGCATTTATCTCATTTAATTTCCCACAACTTTCCTATGATGGGGAGCAGAGTCAAGAAAAAAAGGTTCAGAGCAGTGCCCTCTTCCACTCAAGTCCTGGCCCTGCAGCTCACTACTGCAGATTTGGCCAGGTCTCTCCAGCCTCAGTGTCCTTATCTGTCAAATGGAGCTGAGATGATTGACTTTATTGGGTACATGGTAAGTGTTTAATACATTACAGCTCTTTACTGCCATTGTCTCCATTTTATAGATGAGTAAACTGAAGCCCGGTTGTAAATAGCTGTAGGTATTTGTGCTCAGGTTAACTGGGTGCTCCGTGCTCTTTCCTCCACAGTTTCACTTCTGGGCTGCCTGGCCTTGGGCAAGGATTGTGGGCCACTTCGCCCTGGCAGAGCTGTAGCTATTCCCAGGAATATGGCTCGCCCCTGGGCTTGGGGGCTAGGGTGGGGGGAGCACCTGTGGCCATTAGGAGTGGCTTTTATGAGCCTGTTACACCAACTGGCTCCCTCCTCCAGGTCTGCAGCACATTGAAGCTCTTCCTGTTTGCTCCCAAGCAGATGGCGCCGAAATCTCTCTATACCAATTCCCGTTCATAAATCACGCCATTCCCTGGGTGCTGGAGGGACCATTCTAATTACAGTGGGGGGAGTGTGTGTGCGTGTGCTCTAGCGTGTAAGTGTGTGCAGACATAGAGAAGCTGCTGGCCAAGAGTTGTCACCTCTTCCCCATCACCGACCCTGCTGCTCCTCTGTCCTTTAGCCCACCCTGCTTTTCAGAGGGAACCTGGGGCTTCTAGGCCTGAGGAGGGAGGCTCCGGTGGGGGTATTTCCTGCTTCATGTGACATCCACAAGCCCCTCACGGGGCACAGGGACCAGGCAGCCATTCTCGACCCCGCACTTTCAGGCCCCAGGCTCTCTGCCTTTATGGCAGGGGGAGGGAAGGGAAATACTAACAGAGCGCACTTGAGGGTTGTGAATGTGTAGGGGGTGGAGATAGGGTTGGAACCTGGTCCCAATCAGGTCAACTTTTATCTGCTGGAGGTGAGAGAGAGTGGAGGGCTGGGCAGAGAATGACAGGCTTGAGGGAAGGAGGGGAATCCTGGCTAGATTCCTCAGCTTAGCAACTCCAGAGCTCTCTGAGGCCTTGATCTCAGGGCTACTGGGCTGTGTGCCCATTTTTCCATGTATGTTCCTATACCTGAGTGTGCAAGTGGATTGTTCACAGATCTGGGGATGCTGGGCTTGTGAGTGCAAACTGTGTAAACTCTGAAACACTTGAATGCTGTTTACACTGGCGTGCAAGCTGGGTCAGATCATGGGAGTCTGGGTGCAGAGAGAGGATCTCTGGGGCCGTGCATGTCTGCAGGTAGGGTGGGAGTGGGGAAGCTAGGTGTATGCCTTGGAACCCCGGTAAGCGGGGATGAGCCGCTCTGGTGCTTGCCAGGTCTGGGTGTAGGTGTTTGGAACCATATGACACTGCATGACCGTGAGGGGCCCTGTTGCCTCCACCCCGTTTGTTCTGAGCCCCCGACTAGGGAGGTACAATCGAGGTTCACATTCTCTCCCTAGTTCCTGTGGCCTCACCTACAAGGCAGATGGGAACATGGTGGGGGGCGAGGCTACCTCAAGAGGGGACACTTCTATTTTCCTTGCCCCTCCCTTTCCACTGCGCCCCTTAACCCCCCACCCCCACACTTGTCCAAGCAGCGCTAAGCTGTCCCAGGGGAAGAGCACAGCTTGAGAATAAGAGCTCCCCATTTGCCACTTGCTAGCTATGTCTCCAGCTACATACAATTCATTGCACTTCTCTGAGATTCAGTTTCTTCATCTGTAAAATGGGGATTAAAATAGCCACCCTGCCTATCTCACAGGATTATTGCAAAAATTGAGGGAGCTAATACATATGAAGGCAGCTGGAAATGATGAAAGACAAACATACACGTGCTAGTTGTTATTTCTTTTTTTTTTATTGAATCATAGCTGTGTACAATAATTCAATCATGGGGTACAGTGTGCGGGCTTTAGATACAATCGGAGATATTTTCATCAACCTGATTGCGATAACATTCAAGAGACTTTCTCATTACTTTGTGAGAACATTTTATGAAGCAAATATCATCCTAATCCCCAAATCAGGAAAAGACCCAACAAGTAAAGAAAATTA
>CAUYRH010077536.1:0-18572 GCA_963574655.1 Perodicticus potto
GCCTGTAGTCCCAGCTACTTGGGAGGCGGAGGCAGGAGACTCGCTTGAGCCCAGGAGTTGGAGGTTGCTGTGAGCTGTGATGCCACAGCACTCTGTCCAGGGTGACAGCTTGAGGCTCTGTCTCAAAAAAAAAAAAAAAGACATTAACATAGTAAAAAGGTAACCCACAGAATGGGAGGAAATATTTGCAAATCATAGCTCTGATAAGAATCATTTATTTATTCATTTAAAGACTGGGTCTCACTCTATTGCCCAAGCCAGAGTGCAGTGGTATCATCACAGCTCACTGCAACCTCAAACTCCTGTGCTCAAGCAATCCAGCTTCAAACTCCCAAGCTCGCACTACAGGTATGCACAACAATGCTTGACTAGATGGTTTCTTGCTATGTTGCTCAGGCTGGTCTCAATCTCCTGGGCTCAAGCAATCTTCCTGCTTTGGCTTCCCAAAGTGCTATGATTGCATGCTTGACCCACCATACCTGGCCTTATAAGAGTTTAATATCCAGAACTTCTAAAACATAACAACAAAAGAGTAGACAGGTGGTTCAATTATGGGCAAAGGACTTGAATAAACACTATTTTAAAAGATACAATTAAGCACACAAAAAATGCTCAATATCATTAATCACTGTGGAAATGAAAATTAAAACTATGAGATACCACCTCATACCCATTAGGAAAGCTAATATAAAGCAGAAAATAACAACTGTTAGCAAAGATGTGGTCAAATTGGAACCCTTTTGCACTGTTGATAAGCCTTGAAACATCAAGCTGCCTTCCAAATACAAGATTCAATACTTTTAAAAAGAATAGGGGAGGGCGGCGCCTGTGGCTCAGTGGGCAGGGTGCCAGCCCCATACACCAAGGGTGCCAGGTTCAAACCCGGCCTCAGCCAAACTGCAACAAAAAAATAGCCAGGTGTTGTAGCAGGCGCCTGCAGTCCCCCTGCTTGGGAGGCTGAGGCAAGGGAATTGCCTAAACCCAAGAGTTGGAGGTTGCTGTGAGTTGTGTGATGCCACAGCACTCTGCTGGGGGTGATAAAGTGAAACTCTGTCTCTACAAAAAAAAAAAAAAGAAGAAGAGGGGAAAGGCCCCCAAATCAAGAAACTCAGCAATTTAATAATTACAATGACCATTATACAGGCGGCGCCTGTGGCTCATCGAGTAGGGTGCCGGCCCCCGTGTACCGAAGGTGGCGGGTTCAAACCCAGCCTCGGCGGAACTACAAAACAAAAATAGCCGGGTATTGTGGCAGGCACCTGTAGTCCCAGCTACTCGGGAGGCTGAGGCGGGAGAATCACCTAAGCCTAGGAGTTGGAGGTTGCTGTGAGCTGTGTGATGCCACGGCACTCTACCGAGGGCGATAAAGTGAGACTCTATCTCTACAAAAAAAAACAATGACCATTATACAATAAAAAATTTAATTAGACCCATAAGGATTTAACAAAATGGCAATTTATACCACAAAAAATTAGTCAATAGAAACACAGCCAGAAGTGACAGAGATCATGGACTTAGCCATAAGTACATTAAGGCAGTTATTATAAATATAATCAAGAATTTATAGGAAAATATGAACAATGAGAAAAATGAAAGACATGTAAAAGAATTAAATGCAACTTCTAGACCTGATTTGTTTTTCCCTACCAACTACTAACACTGAGCATCTTTTCATGTGCTTATTGGTGCTTTATATTCCATAGTTGGAATCACCTCCCTTCTTAAGTTGACCTAATTTTCATACTGAAGATGCACCACATGCATGTATCAATATAGTAGGCCTAGTTCCTTTTGTTGACTACCTCTGTAAGTTGACCAATTTGTTACAGTCCCTTAGTCAACTTACAGAAATTCTATATCTTCTTTGGGAAAATGTCTATTCATGCCCTTGGCTCATTTTTTAATTGTGTTGCTTGTCATTGAGTTGTAGTTCTTGATACATTCTGGATACTAAGACCCTTATTGGATACCTGATTTGCAAATATGTTCTCCCTTTCTGTAGGTTGTCATTTTGATTTCTTTCTTTCTCTCTCCTTCCTTCCTTCCTTCCTTTTTTTTTTTATTGAGACAGTCTCACTTTGTCGCCTTCTGTAGAATGCTAATGAGAGTCGTCATAGCTCACAGCTACCTCAATCCTCTTGCCTTAGCCTCCCAAGTCGCTGTGTCTACAGGTGCCTGCCACAATTCCCAGCTATTTTTTTTGTTTCAGGTTAATGTGCTGTATCATCTATCTATCCATTCCTTCATCCATCGATTCAATATATGTTTTGATGCATTTTGGAGCAGGTTGCAGTTATCACCTCTAAAAATTATTATATGCTTAAAATGAACTGTGTTCACTAGTGTAAGCTCTTTTTTTTGTAGGTAAAATTTATATACAATAAAATGCACAAATATTAGGTGTAACATTCTGGGTTTTTACAAGTATACATACCTGTCTAACAAAAAGTATCAAAATATAGAACATATACATCATTCTAGAAAGTTTCCTTATGTCTCCTACTTTCCCACTGGTAAACCACTGTTCTAATGAAAGGCATCGTTTAAGGAAATAGTGCTTTTCCTTTTGCAGAAATGATTAAAAGAATGAATGTACAGATCCAGAGATTACAGCATAATGGAAGCAGGATACATAAATACAAATGTATAATGACACATTATAGGGAAACTAAAGAACTCATAAGAAAAGATCTTAAAAGCACCCAGAAAAAAAGGACAGATCACTTGTAAAGAATAGCGATTAAATGACTGGATTTCTCAGCAGCATCAATGGAAACCAGAAGTTATGGAAGTTCTTTCAAGTGTTAAAAGAAGATAACGGCCAACTACAATTATGTAGTTGCCCAAACTACCTTTTAAGAACAAGGTTGAAAAAGAGACATTTAAAGATAAATAACTGGGCTCAGCGCCTGTAGCTCAGCGGCTAAGGATATCAGCCACGTACACCAGGGCTGGTGGGTTCGAACTCGGCCCCAGCCTGCTAAACAACAACAACTACAACAAAAAAATAGCCAGGCTTTGTGACAGGCACCTGTAGTCCCAACTGCTTGGGAGGCTGAGGCAAGAAAATCACTTCTGAAGCCCAAGACTGTGAGGTTGATGAGAGCTGTGATGACATGGCACTCTATCCAGGGCAACATAGTGAGACTGTCTCAAAAAAATAAATAAAATTAAAAAATAAAGATAAATAACTGCTAGTTTACTACAAAGGCACACATTAAAGGAATTCCTAAATGACATATAGTTGTGTGGTGTGTAATGATTTAGTTAACGACAGACCACATAAATCATGGTGGTCTCATAAAATTATACAGGTTAAGTATCCCTAATCAAAGTCTAAAGTGCTATAAAATCTAAAACTTTTTTGAGCACTGATATGACACACAAACAAAATGCTCTCTGGAGCTTTTTAGATTTTGTATTTTGGGGTTAGGGATGCTTAGACTTGTAAGTATTATGGCAGTACTCCAACACTTCTGGTCCCAAAAATTTTGGTGAAGGGATACTCAGCCTGTATTGGCAAACTGTGAAATGCATTAGAATCCAAGAATTAGTGAGCTCAAAGACAAGCTATTTGAAAATATACAGAGGAAAAAAGAAAGAAAAACAAGCTATCCCCAAAATGAGATTGCAGTTAAGATCTTCATTACTGCCACCTGGTGGCTACTACAAGGAGGTTCCTTAATTCTTTTTTTTTTTTTTTTTTTTTTTTTTGCAGTTTTTGATCAGGCTGGGTTTGAACCCGCCACCTCCGGCACATGGGGCCAGCGCCCCACAGGTGCCGCCCTCTGGAGGTTCCTTAATTCTTTACAATCTTAATAACGGACACATCACAATTATATAAAGTTATAAAGAAATCTTCAGTACTGGGAGACTGAGGCAATAGAATGCTTGAGCTCAAGAGTTTGAGGTTGCTGTGAGCTATGAGGCCACAGTCTCTACTGAGGGTGACACAGTGAGACTCTGTCTCAAAAAAAAAAGAAAAAAATCTTTAGTACTGTGCCATCTTAGCCCCTGAATTACCTTTGCCTTTTCTACTATGTCCCATTGCCTCTACAATGATTTGGTGACAACTGTTAACATTTGTCCATTCTTTGTGTTATGTTCCCCATCATTGAAAAGACGGTATAAACATTTCCAGAAAGAACTATAAGGAAACAAATAACCTCACCCCAGCTTGGAAAATTAGAAATATTAAATGACTAGTACCATTAGCCTCTGAAGTCCTATGTCCTAATTTATGTGTCATTTCATTGAATCCTCTCCATTACATTTGGTGATTTTGTTATGTTTGATTTTAGAGATGAGAAAATTATTATAATTAAAATTTAACTTCATTTAATAATTTCTTCATCCAATTAATATGTCAATTTTAACTCAGAGCTGTCTAACAACTAAACTCTTTTCACTAATTCACAGTGTATGAGTTAAGTGAAAAATAAAGGAAATAACATTCTTACAATATCAGTACAAATAAAAGATTTAGTTTATTTTAAAGCACTCTGGTACTTGAAAAAAGGTGGCTTTAATCAAATGATGACCCAAAGGTATATATTCATTTTAGGAGCAGTTCTGGGTTTTTTGTTTCTTTTTTCTTTTTTTTTTTTTTTTAACAGAGTCTCTGTTTCCTAGGCGAGAGTGCCATGGTGTCAACCCAGCTCCCAGCAACCTCAAACTGAAGCAATCCTCCTGCCTCAGCCTCCCCAGTAGCTCCTCCCTCCACAATGGCCAGCTAATTTTTCTTTTCTTTTCTTTTTTTTTTTTTTTGAGACAGAGCCTCAAGCTGTCACCCTTGGTAGGGTGCTGTAGCATCACAGCTCACAGCAACCTCCAATTCCTGGGCTCAAGCGCGGCTCTTACCTCTGCCTCCCAAGTAGCTGGGACTACAGGCGCCCGCCACAACACCTGGCCATTTTTTGGTTGCAGTCGTCATTGTTGTTTGGCGGGTTAGGGCTGGATTCGAACCCGCCAGCTCAGGTGTATGTGGCTGGTGTCTTAGCCCGTTGAGCCATAGGCGCCAAGCCAGTTTTTCTATTTTTACTATAGATGGGGTCTCACTCTTGCTCAACCTGATCTCAAACTCCTGAGCTCAAGGGATCCTCCCATCTTTGGCCTCCCAGTACTGGGATTACAGGTCTGAGCCACCATGCCTGGCCCAGGACCAGTTCCGAATGAAACTTTTGGATTTTAAAAGGGCTTCAGAGGCTAATGGCATTAGTTATTTTATATTTCTAATTTTGTTTTTAAACAAAAGATTTATCCCTAAGGACTTTTACAATTAGCATTGACGTTGTTTGTTTTTGATGCATAAAGAAGAGATCCAGAGCTAAAGACTATTTTGCCTGAGAAACTGTGCAAGAGATAGAAGACAGAATAGAAGAAACACGTGAAGAACTGCATATAGTGATAGTAACTTTAAACTCTAGGATACAAAAACTAAAGGGGGAGAATCAAAGATTGGGTAAAGTTTAGCTGGGAATCCAAGAATGCCTATCCATAGTTCCACATCTCTGAATAAGATTCTTAATATCTAGACAACACAAAGATGCCATCTTCCTTCACCAAATTTGCTTCTCCTCCAGTGTTACATATTTTAGTAAATTATACCATCATCCATTCAGTTGTTCAGGTAAAAAACATGGGTATTATTCTTGATTTCTCCTTCTCCTTAAACACCTTTCCCCAACTAGCTAATCCTTAACTTCCATTAATTCTATTATAGTGAGAGAAATTGTATTCCTCCAAAAGATATGTCAAAGTCTTAACCCCCAGTGCTTGTGAATCTGTTCTCTATAGATATAATTAAGAATCTTGAGGGCAGCGCCTGTAGCTCAGTGGATAGGACACCAGCCACATACACCGAGGCTGGTGGGTTTGAACCCAGCCTGGGCCAGCTAAACAACAGTGACAACTGCAACAAAAAATAGCTGGGCATTTCGTGGCGGGCACCTCTAGTCTCAGCTACTTGGGAGGCTGAGGCAAAAGAATCGCTTAAGCCTAAGGGTTGGAGGTTGCTGTGAGCTGTGACGCCATGGCACTCCACCCAGAGTAAAAGCTTGAGACTCTGTCTCAAAAAATATATATATATATAAAAAATTAAAAAAAAAACAAAAATAATAATTAAGGATCTTGAGATAAGATTATCCTAGAATAGGGTGGCCCCTAAATCCAATTACTGGTGTCCTTAAATGTGAAAGGAGAAGGAGATTTGAGACATAAACACAAGGGAGATAGTCACATTAAGTCCCCTGTGAAGATAGAGGGAGAGACTGAAATTAAGCTACTGCAGCCCAAAGAACATCAAAGACTGCCAACCCTGCTGACATCCTGATTTCAGACTTTTGGACTGTAAAACTGTAAGAGAATAAATTTTTGGTTTTTTGTTTTTATAGAGAAAAGAGTCATTTTATCGCCCCCGGTAGAGTGCTGTGGTATCACACAGCTCACAGCAACCTCCAACTCCTGGGCTTAGGCGATTCTTTTGCCTCAGCCTCCCGAGTAGCTGGGACTACAGGCGCCTGCCACAACGCCCGGCTATTTTTTTGTTGGAGTTTGGCTGGGGCGTAGTTCGAACCCGCCACCCTCAGTATATGGGCCCAGCGCCCTCCCTACTCACTGAGCCACAGGCACTGCCCAATTTCTGTTTTTTAAGTCATCAAGTTTGTGGTTATCTGTTATAGTAGTTCTAGGAAACTAATATATTTATCTTCCCAATGTCCCTGAAATCCATCTCTTTTCTAAACCACAATGCTCCTGAAAGTGATAAAAAAAAAAAAAATACAGGTTATAGAATCAATGTACACAAATCAATAGCTTTCATATATGCCAACAATTGATTCTCAGTTGAACTGAGAATCAAATCAAAGACACAATACCCTTCACAATAGCATCAAAGAAAATAAAATATCTCAAAATATATTTGGCAAAGAACATGAAGAATCTCTACAGAAAGAACTAGGAAACAGAAAAATTGCAGAGGATGTTAACAGATGGAAAAACACATCATGCTCATAGCTTGGCACAATACATTGTTAAAATGTCTATACTACCTAAAGCATCTACAGATTTAATGCAATTCCAACTAAAATACCAAGATCATACTTTTAAGATCCTAAAATAATAGTTTTACATTTCATATGGAACCAGAAAACACCCTGAATAGCCAATGCATTTCTACAAGGTAAGAACAAATCTGGAGGCATCACTTTATCAGACAGAATTCAGCCTATACTAGAAGTCTATACTGATGAAAACATCATGGTACTGACACAAAAATAGAGATATAGATCTAGGAACAGAACAGAGAATCTAGAGATAAAATAAGCCTCATACTGCCATCTGATCTTTGACAAAGCAAACAAAACCATACAATAAGGAATCCCTGGCTCGGCGCCTGTGGCTCAACGGGCTAAGACGCCAGCCACGTACACCTGAGCTGGCGGGTTCGAATCCAGCCTGGGCCCGCCAAACAACAATGACGGCTGCAACCAAAAAAATGGTCGGGCGTTGTGGCGGGCGCCTGTAGTCCCAGCTACTTGGGAAGCGGAGGCAGGAGACTCGCTTGAGCCCAGGAATTGGAGGTTGCTGTGAGCTGTGATGCCACCGCACTCTATCCAGGGTGACAGCTTGAGGCTCTGTCTCAAAAAAAAAAAAAAAAAGAATCCCTAATCCATAAATGATGCTGGGAGAACTGGTTAGCCACATGTAAAAACCTGAAACTGGACCCATTCCTTTTGCCACTTACAAAATCTAACTTATGATTTATAAAAGACTTAAATCTAAGGCATGAAAATATAAAAACCCTAGAAGAAAGTGTGGGAAAAACTCTTAATCTTACTGGCATAGGGAAAGAATTTAGGAAGACTACCCCACTGGGAATCCTAACAACAAAAATAAATAAATGGGACTTGATCAATTTGAAAGCTTGGACAGCTCAGGACACATTTAACAAAGCAAAGAGACAGCCTACAGAATTGGAGATGATATTTGCATGCTATTGATCCAACAAAGAGCTAATAACCAGAATCTTGAGTTTGCTAAGAACTCAAGCAAATCAACAAGTAAAAATCAAATGACCTCATTAAAAATTGGGCAAGAGGGTGGTGCCTGTGGCTCAAAGGAGCAAGGCGCCGGCCCCATACGCTGGAGATGGTGGGTTCAAACCCAGCCCTGGCCAAAAACTGCAAAAAAAAAAAAAGTTAATAAAATAAAAAAATAAAAATTAGGCAAGAAACATGAACAGAAACAGATGAATGGCCAAAGAACACATGAAAAAATGCTCATCATCTCTAATCATCAGAGAAAAGGAAATTTGAGACCTTGTGATATGGGCCATACTCATTGGGGTTAGGTGATATCTCACAGTGCCTATTTCTAAGGATTCTGCCTATTCTTTAAGGATTTTCTTAGCTGGATATAAATTCTTCTTTGAGGCTGTGTGTCCGTAGCACAGTGGTTACAGTGCTAGCCACATACACCAAGGGTGGCGTATGGCCAGCTAAACAACTGCAACAAAAAAATAGCCGGGTGTTGTGGTGGGCGCCTGTAGTCCCAGCTACTTGGGAGGCTGAGGCAAGAGAATCGCTTAAGCCCAACAGTGAGGTTGCTGTGAGCTGTGACACCATGGCACTCTATCAAGGGTGACAGACTGAGAGTCTGTCTCAAAAATAAATAAGTAAGGGTGGCACCTACGGCTCAGTGAGCAGGGCGCCAGCCCTGTATACTGAGGGTGGTGGGTTCAAACCTGGCCCTGGCCAAACCACAACAAAAAAATAGCTGGGGGCTGTGCCTGTGGTTCAAAGAAGTAGGGCCCTGGCCCCATATGCCAGAGGTGGTGGGTTCAAATCTAGCCCCGGCCAAAAATACTGCAAAAAAAAAAAAAAAAAAAAAAAAGCCAGGCATTGTGGCAGGTGCCTGCAGTCCCAGCTACTCGGGAGGCTAAGGCGAGAGAATTGCCTAAGCCCACGAGCTGGAGGTTGCTGTGAGCCGTGAGGCCATGGCTCTGTACCCAGGGCGACAAAGTGAGACTCTGTCTCTAAAAAAATAAAAATAAAAAATAAATAAATAAATAAATAAATAAATTCTTCTTGGATCTTTCATAGTACACTCCATCTTCTTTTTAGTCATTTCCACTTGGGAAAAACATATGGCCCTTTCTTTTGCTTTTTAGACGTACTTTTCTTTTCTTTGTTTTTTTTAAGACAGAGTCTCATCCTGTTCACCTGGGCTACAGTACTGTGGTATCATCATAGTTCACAGCCTCCAACTCTTGGGCTCAAGCAATCCCCCTGCCTCAGCCTGCAGAGTAGCAAGGAATACAGGTGCACTCCACCATGCCCAGCTAATTTTTCTATTTTTTTGTAGAGACAGGATCTTATTCTTGCTCAGGCTGCTCTTGAACTCCAAGCAATCTTCTTGCCTCAGCCTCCCAAAGTTCTAGGATTCTAGATGTGAGCCACTGCTCCTTCCTCAAACGTACTATTTTTAACAAACAGCCAGCATGGGCCTCTTGACCAGACCTTAGTTATGCCTGAAATCTTTATTAGCAACAGTGAAAGTGTACATATAAGGAACAATGTTAATATCTTAATAGTCGGTCTATTTGGGGTCAGAAAGGCTTTTTTTTTTCTTTTTGAGACAGAGTCTCACCCTGGGTAGAGTGCTGTGATGTCATAACTCACAGCAACCTCAAACTCTTGGGCTCAAGTGATCCTCTTGTCTCAGCCTCCCAAGTAGCTGGGACTACAGGCACCTGCCGCAACGCCTGGCCTTTTTTTTTTTTTTTTTTTTTTGAGATTGAAGAAACAATAAAAGGGTCTTCATTGTTTTTGAGACAGGACAGGGTCTCAACAATTGCTCAAGCTGGTCTCCAACTCCTAAGTTCAGGCAATCTATCTGCCTTGGCCTCCCAGGGAGATAAGATTACAGGCGTGAGCCACCTCGCCCTGTGGAAAGGCTCATTTAAATGTTCAATGCTTCATGGTAATTTCTTCTACTAACAAGAGAATGCTCAAAATTGCTTTTTCTAGAACAAACTTAGGGAAAAACTATTTAAAAATAAAAAGAAGTTCTCCTTTTTAGTTGGTTCCCTTCTTGGTTTTGGTATCAGGGTGATGTTTGCTTCATAGAATGAATATGTTGTGAGAATATTCCCCTCTTTCCTTCTCAATATTTTGGAATAGGTTCTGCAGTATAGGTATAAGCTCTTCTTCTATAGGTTTGAGAGTATTCTGGTGTAAAGCCATCTGGTCCAGGGCTTTTTTTTTTTTTTTTTTGACCTCCAATTCCTGGGCTCAAGCGAGTCTCTTGCCTCCGCTTCCCAAGTAGCTGGGACTACAGGCGCCCGCCACAACGCCCAGCCATGTTTTGGTTGCAGCTGTTGTTGTTTGGTGGGTCCGGGCTGGATTCGAACCCGCCAGGTCAGGTGTACATGGCTGGTGCCTTAGCCCATTGAGCCACAGGTGCCAAGCCTCCAGGGCTTTTTTGTTGGAAGATTTTTTATTGTTTCTTCAATCTCAGTGCTTGATCCTGGTCTGTGCAAGCGATCTATTTCTTCCTGGTTAAGTCTAGGGAGATGGTATGATTCCAGGTATTGGTCCATTTCCTCCACATTGTCAAATTTCTGGGCATAGGGTTTCCTGTAGTAGTCAGAGAGAATCTCTTATATCTCTGTGGTATCTGTTATTTCCCCTTTTAATTTCTGATTTTTTTGTTTGTTTGTTTTTTGAGACAGTCTCACTTTGTTGACCTTGGTAGAGTGCCTTGGTGTCATCGCTCACAGCAACCACAAACTCTTGGACTCAAGCCATTCTTCTTGCCTTGGCCTTGTGAGTAGCTGAGACTACAGGGCACCCAGCTATTTTTAGAGAGGAGGTCTCACTCCAGCTCAGGCTAGTCCTGAACCTGTGAGCTCAGGCAATCCGCCCACCTCAGCCTCCTAGAGTGCTAGGATTACAGGTGTGAGCCACAGCACCCTGCTTTCTGACTAAGTTTATTAGAGATTTTACTTTTCTGTTTCTAATTAATCTGACCAAAGGTTTATAGATTTATCTTTTTGAAGAACCAAGTTTTTGTTTCATTAATTTTCTGATTCTTTTGTTTTCAATTTTATTTATTTCTAATTTAATTTTGGTTATTTCTTTTCTTCTGCTAGGTTAGGATTGGATTGCTCTTCCTCTTCGTGTCCTTGAGATGATTTGTTAGGTTGTTGATGTGCTCCCTTTCTATTTCTCAGATATAGGCATCTAATGACATAAATTTCCATCTTAGGACTGCTTTTGCAGTATCCCATAGGTTTTAGTAGGTTGTGGCTTCATTATTGTTATGTTCAAGTAATTTAATAATTTCTTCTTTTATCTCTTTCTTGAGCCAACTGTCACTCAGCATAAGGTTTAGTTTCCATGCCTTTGTGTGGTGATGAAAACTTCATTGCCTTGTGCTCTGAGAAGATAGAAGGTATAATTTTAATTATTTTAATTTGGTTGAGGTTTGATTTGTCTCCTAAGATATGATCTATTTTGGAGTATGTTCCATGGGGTGATGAAAAGAATGTATATTCTTTAGCTTTGGGATGGTGTGTTCTGTATATGTCTAGTAAACACAATTGTTCTAGTGTCGCATTTAAATCCCTTGTATCTTTTTTTAGTTTCTGTTTAGAGGATCTAGTTCTTTCAGAGGGGTATTAACGTCCCCAGCTATTATGGTGTTATAGGATATCATATTGCTCAGACAAATTAAGGTCTGTTTCATAAATCTGGGAGCATTTAAGTTGGGTGCATAAATATTTAGAATCGAAATGTCCTTTTGTTGTATTGTTCCCTTGACCAGTATGAAGTGACCAGTATGAAGTGATTTGTCTTTCTTAACTTTAGTTGTTTTAAACCCACTTATGTGTGAAAATAAGATTGCAACCCCTCCTTCTGATTTCCATTTGCCTGTAATATTTTTTTCTAATCCTTCACCCTATTACTTAGAAAACCCCAGAAACTCAACCATAAGACTCCTAGAAGTGATCAAGAAATACATTAACATCTCAGAGTACAAAATCAATGTCATGAATCAGTAACATCTGTATACACCAATAACAGCCAAGTTCAAAACAAGTTCACAATTCCCCTTCACAGTAGCTTCAAAGAAAATGAAATACCTAGGAATGTATCTAAAAAAAGAGGTGAAGGATCTCTACAAAGAGAATCATGAAACCCTAAGAAAAGAAATAGCAGAAGACATTAACAAATGGAAGAACACACCATGCTCTTGACTGGGAAGAATCAACATTGTTAAAGTGTCTATACTACCCAAAGCAATCTACAGACTCATGCAATCCCCATTAAAATGCCAACATCATACTTTGAAGAACTCAGAAAAATAGTATTTTGTTTTATATGGAACCAGAAAAAAAGCCCATATAGCCAAGGCAATTCTTAGTAATAAAAACAAAGCTGGAACGGGGCATGGCTCACACCTGGGTATTGGCACAGAAACAGAGACATAAATATAGATAACTGAATAAAAAACCAAGAGATGAAACCAGTTTCTTATTGCCATCTGATCTTTGATAAACAAAAGCATGCACTGGGGAAAAGAATCCCTATTCAGTAAATGGCGCTGGGAGAACTGGATAACCACATGGAAAAGATTGCAACTGGACCTGCACCTTTCACCACTTAGAAAAATTGACTCAAGGTGGCACCTCTGTGGCTAAAAGTATTAGGGCGTGGGCCCAATATACTGGAGTTGGTGGGTTCAAACCTGGTCCTGCCCAAAAACTGCAAAAAAAAAAAAAAAAAATTGACTCAAGATGGATAAGGATTTAAATCTAAAGCATGAAAAAAAGGGTGGCACCCTTAGCTCAGTGGGTAGGATGCCGGACACATACACCAAGGCTAGCGGGTTCGAATCTAGCTCGGGCCAGCTAACACAACAATGACAACTACAATAACAACAACAAAAAAGCCAGGCATTCTGGTGGGCACCTGTAATCCCAGTTACTTGGGAGGCTGAGGCAGAGAATTCCTTGAGCCCAGGAGTTTCAGGTTGCTGTGAGCTGTGACGCCACGGCACTCTACCCAGGGTGACAGCTTGAGACTCTGTCTCAAATAATAAAATAAAATAAATGAAAAGAAAAGAAAAGAATTGCTTGAAGTCAGGAGTTTAAGACCAGCCTAAACAAGAGCAAGACCCTCTCTCTAAAAATAGCAGGACATTGTGCCAGGCACCTATAGTCCCAGCTACTTGGGAGGCTGAGGCAAGAGAAACATTTGAGCTCAGGAATTTGAGGTTGCTGTGAGCTAAGACACCATAGCACTCTACCCAGGGCAACATAGTGAGACTCTGTCTCAAAAAAAAAAACAGACAAACAAAAAAAAACCCTTTAATCAACTTCTTCATTTAGATGTAAACTGTTGAGACAACATTGCTATCTAGTTACTGAATACTGAGTATACTGTTGAAACATTCCTGACGGTATTCAATTTCTCTTCCATGCAACTATTCAAGAACCCACAGAAAAAACAATCCATTACATGTCCTTCCTAAGAATGTGAATGTGACTGCCACAGTGCAGCCTATGCTCCCTCTGGTAAGTAATGACATTGCTCAATCCAAGCAGGTGATTATGTATCCTGTAACTGACTCATGCTCAAGGCTCTCCACATCTCTCTCTCTCTTTCACACACACACACACACACACACACACACACACACACGAGAAAAACAAAAATAAAACAAACTACTTGACTCTGCTCTAAGCAGTCTGGTCAGGGAAACAGACAACTAAACATTTGAAATACAGCGTAGTGGACTCTGTGAGTGCAGAAGGACAGAAACTATTCAGCTCCAAGGAATTCCAGCAGGAGTTCAAGGTTTAAGAAAGACCAGTGGAAAGTTTATCTAAAATGAAAGCATTGAGTAAGAGGAGATGAAAGTCTGCAGTGCCCTGTAGGCTATTTTACTGTAGAAGCAAAAAGAAGCGTTTGAAAGATCTTAAGCAAGGAAGTAGAATAATTAGATCTTTATTTTAGAAATAATCTTCTGGTTGCTGTATGTAGAATAGATTAAAAGGAGTTAAGATTAGAAGCAGGGAGACCACTTACAGGGAGAGGAAGGTGCATAGTGGAAGGAAGACGCAACTGAGAAAGAATAGTAAAGGCTCCCTGCCTTTTCACTCCGTCTCGAGCACACAGGCAGAACTTAACTATTGTTCCCGCACTGTTTTCCATCACTGCATTTATCAAGGCACCTTTATCTGTCATTGAATGTACTTTTTTTGTCTCTCCTTCCACTAAACCATAGGGATCTTTTTTTTTTTTTTTTTTTTTGAGACAGAGCCTCAAGCTGTCACCCTGGATAGAGTGCTGTAGCATCACAGCTCACAGCAACCTCCAATTCCTGGGCTCAAGCGGGTCTCTTGCCTCCGCTTCCCAAGTAACTGGGACTGCAGGCGCCCGCCACAACGCCTGGCGATTTTTGGGTTGCAGCCGTAATTTGTTGTTTGGCGGGTCCGGGCTGGATTCGAACCCGCCAGCTCAGGTGTATGTGGCTGGCGCCTTAGCCCATTGAGCCACAGGCGCCGAGCTAAACCATAGGGATCTTATAGCAAGGATCATGTCATATTAATCTTTGGGTTCCCAGGACTTAGCACTGCAAGATAATGTTTACTAAGGCTTTTATTAATAATTAATGATTGGAAGAATTTATTGAGTACTTTCTGTGTTTTAGGCACTTTATATACAATGTCTATTAAGTCTAGTGTATGTTAATATATTAAGACTCAGAAAACTTATGTGAATTGCCCAAGAAATTTCCAGGATTCAGATCCAGTTCTGTATGAGTCCATGAATTTTTATACTACAGCAGAACCTCTGTAAGTTGACCTCCCAAGGGAATGTAACAGATTTGTCCACATAAGGAACTAGGGCTACTTTACATGTGGTGCCTGTCAATCTATGAAAACTATGTCAGTTTAAGAAGGTGATGAACTATGAAGGTACTGCTAAATATCATACTCTATGGAAAAGACTCCTGAATGAAATTGATCTTTAACAAAACAGGGGGAGAAAGGACTCCATTTATATAAAGCACAGATACTGATCCTTATGCTAAAGAAGATGCAGTCCTACAGAAAAAAATCCTTGGGTTCTATTTCCTGGGGTGTCTGCTACAAGTCATGCTTCCAGATAGCATAGCAAATCAATGACTGTCTTAAACCATAAGGAAGAGCAGAAACACAGTCACTTTGCACATCAGCTCCTGCAAGGATCCAGCAATTACCACTTAACATAGATCTAGAGACACCCCTACAAAGATAGGTCAAACACTGCATAGGACCTTATCACTTTTGCTCAAAACAACTTGGCCAAAGCTGAGAAACTTTAGTTTTAGTTTAGTTCCATCTGAATTTTTCATTATTATACTGTTCACTGCTCTGAAATAGTCTCATCCATCAGCTTCCTCTCATTTCTTGTCTCCAAATGGCTCTGTGTACCTGATAGTACCCTACCCCCAACAACATACAGTGCCCTCCCTTTTTTTTTTTTTTTGAGACAGAGTCTCATTTTGTTACCCTGAGCAGAGTGCAGTGGTGTCATAGCTCACAGCAACCTGAAACTCTTGAGCTCAAGTGATCCTCTTGCTTCAACCTGCCAAATAGCTAGGACCACAGGCACCCACCACAACGTCTGGTTATTTTTTTAGAGACAAGGTCTCGCTCTTGCTCGGGCTTGTTTTGAACTCCTGAGCTCCAGCAATCCACCTGCCTCGGCATCGCAGAATGCTCAGATTACAGGCATGAGCCACTGTGCCTGGCCCCTCCACCCTTTCAAGAATGGGATTTGGCAACCCATTTCATCATAAATAAACTCACCTATACCCTCAGCTCTTTTTTTTTTCTTAATTTTTTCCCACCCCTACCCTCAGCTCTTTTGATGAATGTCTTCCATTTCTTTGATCTCTTTCTCCATGAAGACACTGCTTCCTTTGCAGTTTCCTTAAACTCTATGTACCAAGAGAGGCTTGAATCAGTATCACCACTTTTTTATTTTTTGGCCCCACAGCCTTTTCCAAATCATTTCACTTTCCTGTAAAATCTTTAATTCCTTTGAAGTTCATCCATCCAATTTTGTCACCCTTTACTTTGCTTTGTCCCTAACATCCATTAATTTCCAGATTATTCCCCCACAGTACATACCTGGATCATGTTATTCCTTTAAACATCAGTTCATTTAATCATTTCCTAAGAGATTTCAGCATCCGCATGGACAGTCAGTTGAATGTTCAAGCATCACAGTTCCAAGACCTCTTAAACCTCATTCCCTTGGTCACACTCTCCACTTAGTTATAGAGTGGTTCCTGGTGACTACAACACCCTTAACCTTGCATACATATTACTCCCAGTATGCCTAATCCTCGACCATATCAAGACCGCCAATCTTATAATACTTACTTTCTTCCAGTTTATTTTCGGTCCCACTTCCTTCCATATCTGGCCTAGATCTCTTAATTGGTCATATTAATTGCTCTGTCACCACAGTGCTTTTAATCACCCTCTTTATTTTTCCTTCCCCAGCATCTTTCTTCTAACTCACATTTCTACATTCTGCCTGGGCACCAATGTTCTTTATTCCCTCCCATCCCTGTCTTTCTCCGTATTTGTTATTTAACTCACAATTCTGGATCAGTCCTATGATCAAGTTGGCCCTGTTAGCCATTAAACTGAGATGTTAGAAACAATCACACAATCACTATACTTGGATGATTTCCAAATTCAATTTTGTAGTTAACACTCTTCATTCATGCTTTTGTCTTTCCTCAGCTTGATTCTAAACCAGTGGTTCTCAACCCTTCTGATGCTGCAATGTATTTTCATTGTTACAAAGGGGTCATGACCCACAGGTTGAGAACCACTGTCCATCTCCATTTTTTTCAGGCCACAATCTTCAAACCTTTTACCTCCTCCTACTTCACAAATAATATTACCTATTCTTACTTCACAAAAATTTTGAGACATGTAATATAAACCTCTCTTTCCACGTCTACAAATTTACTTATAACTATTTCCTTCCGTTAAGTCTTTTTTTTTTTTTTTTTATTGTTGGGGATTCATTAAGGGTACAAGAAACCAGGTTACACTGATTGCATTTGTTAGGTAAAGTTCCTCTTATGATCGTGTTTTGCCTTCCTTTAAGTTTTTGAGAAAAGGGATTTTTCTTTTTTTCTTTAGACAGAGCCTCAAGCTATAGCCCTGGATGGAGTACGGTGGCATCACAGCTCACAGCAACCTCAAACTCCCTGGCCTAAGCAATTCTCTTGCCTCAGCTTCGGCAGTTTTTTGGTTGCAGTTATCATTGTTTGGCAGGCCCAGGCTGGATTCAAATCCGCCAGCTCTAGTGTATGTGGCTGGCACCTTAGATGCTTGAGTTACAGTTGCCGCTGAGAAAAGGTATTTTTCAAGGCTCACCTTTCCTGTCTCCTTTTGGACCTGGCTCTGTTAATCCGCCCTCCCCTTCTCTGCTAGTTTCTTTTAGTAAAATATAATCATGCTCAAATTTCTCAAGTATCATGACCCCTCTTTTTACCACATCTCCTTTTGGTTTCTGTTGTCTACTTCTCCTCTACATCTCATTCAAAACTTTTTGGATGGCAACACCTGTGGCTCAAAGGAGTAGGGTGCTGGCCCCATATGCTGAAGGTGGCAGGTTCAAACCCAGCCCCAGCCAAAAAATGCAAAAAAAAAAAAAACCCCAAAAAACAAAAAAAACTTTATGGAAAAGTAGTATTCTTTTGATGTCTTTTTATTTTCACCTCTCATTCACTGTTCAACTCATTTCCCTGGCTTCTGTTCTCAATACTCAGTGGAAACCAATTTTGTGAACTTGACAAAGGACTTGGTATTTGCAAAATTTAATAACCATTAAAATTTATGAGTTTAGATTAATAATGGTTTACAGCAATCTTTCCCCTCATTTTATTAAGGAAGTGTTGCTCTTTGGCTTGAAGTATAACACTGGAGTGAGGTGGTTTCTAATTATGCTGTAGCAAGACAGCTTGGCAATCTCTTAACAATTAATGCATCTATAACAGACAGCTCTCAGCCACTTTCCAACTGGCATATTGTCCATTAAAGTTTATTTATCTTTATTTATTAAAGTTTATTTATTTTTCAAAACACTGTACTTCACTCAAGAGATAAAGGAATTGTAGTTTCTAACTCGTGGATTTGGTAAATGATCTCACTTATCTTCACCATCGTAAATATCTACTTCCCTAATGTAAAAGGAAATATAAATGCCAGCATTAACAGGAGGATTATGGGGGAAAAAAGATAAGTTTGAAATATAAAGCAGTGGCAGCATAAAGTATGTTTTATGTATATGTATGTGTGTATACATATTAAAAAGAATAAAAACCACAGTTAAAAAATTAGAGGATAAAGGGTGAGATCACACTTGAGTTGCATCTTTGAAGGGTCAGGAGAAAATTACTAAATGCAGAACACAAATGTTTTCACACAGTAAATGAGAAAATCTCACGAATATTATGTCGAATAGGTGGATGAAATTATCTCAGATTGTATA
>CAUYRH010077544.1:0-12124 GCA_963574655.1 Perodicticus potto
GGGAAGGAGCGAAGGGGGTGGGGTCTTGGTGTGTGCCACACCTTTTGGGGGCAAAACACGATTGTAAGAGGGACTTTACCTAACAAATGCAATCTGTGTAACCTGGTTTCTTGTACCCTCAATGAATCCCCAACAATAAAACAAAAAAAAGAATGAGAGTTACAATCTCCATTGAGAGTTCTTCTCAGTATCCAATGAGTTAAGACATGTATCATTGCTTGTAAGTGTCTGGAATATTTTGGTAACATGCAATTTACTTTTCACAATGATAATTTTTTTTTCCTTCAAGGAAACATTTATTACATATTATTGGTCATTATATTTTACAATAAAATTAAATTAGATGTATATACTTTTCACAGACATAAGATGAAAATCAAAACATCTATTAAAAAAAATTTTTTTTGAGACAGAATCACTTCGTTGCCCTCAGTAGAGTGCTATGTAGTCATAGCTCACAGCATCCTCAAACTCTTGGGCTTAAGCAATTCTCTTGTCTCAGCCTCCCAAGTACCTGGGACTACAGGCACCCACCATAATGCCCAGCTATTTTTTTAGAGATGGGAGGTGTTCATACTTGCTCAGGCTGGCCTTGAACTTGTGAGCTCAGGCAATCCACGTGCCTCAGCCCCTAGAGTGCTAGGATTACAGGTGTGAGCCACTATGCCCGGCACACATCTATTAAATTTAAATGCTGATGGTTGGCTAGGCACCTGTAGCTCAAGTGGCAAGGGCACTAGCCATATATACGGGAGCTGGCAAGTTCGAATCCAGCCCAGGCCTGCAAAACAATCACACCTACAACCAAAACTTGGGAGGTTGAGGCAAGAGAATCACTTAAGCCCAAGAGTTGGAGGTTGCTGTGAGCTGTGACTTCACTGCACTCTACCCAGGGCCATAGCTTGAGACTCTGTTTCAAAAAATAAATAAATAAATAAATAAAAATAAATGCTGAAGGTATTGGTTTTCAGAATTCAAGCAATCAATCATGATTCTGGACCAAGGCCACCAGTCCATGATTTCAAATTTGGGGATCTTTTCTGCAACTGGAACAAAATCTTCCCTGTATGTGACAATGGTTTCCACATAAAACCCTTGCAAGGGCTCTATTAATTCATTTGTTGAGACATTCTTCCATTTTTCTTCATCAACTGGCAGCTTGCCCTTTTTCCTGCTTAAAGTAAATGCTGAGCCCAACAGGGTTCAGTTGCCACGTAGATCATGGACATCTGCTGGTACCAAGATGTGGCCTGGCCGGGAGGCATAACAACAACAGCAAAGGCCTGGATCCTCGGCTCAATGATAAATTTTGGAGTTAATGCATAGGCTCATTGTGATTGGCCTTACACAAATTCCTGAACTTTTTTTACCATAACAAAAACATCATATAAAAGGATCCTACTGCATTGGATACTATGCCATGTGCGTTCAGAGAGGTTATCACATTGCAAACACTGCTAAAACAGAGGAAGATCACCTCACTAGAGGAAATACCCTGATTTAATAGTATTACCTACAAATGAAAGAAGCAGTCAAGTGAAAACATCTCATGTGTAAACCCCTAAATGTGCCCACGGTGGATAAATATGACCTGCCATTCAAGTAATCAAGTTTATCCCTTGTCTGTGCCCATTTTGAATCAGTAACTTTGGTTCCCTCCTTTCACATGGCTCATATTTACTCTCCCTTCCCCATTTTCACATCCTTTTTTCTTTCCCATAAAACACCTTCTAAATAAAGAAACATTCTAACATTCTAAACTAAGTGTGGCAGGCACCTCTGTCTTGAACATTATAGGATTTAATTTAAATACAAGGCGAATTTTGCTTTTCTAAGTTGGTACTCTTTTGTCTTCAGCAAATCCCTAATGAACTCATACAGTACCATTATGTGAAAATACTAGCATAAGAATTCTGCAATTCTTTTCTCAGTGCCTAACCTTTGGTGTCCTGCAGGAATATCACTCCTCACGGTGTCCCTCTGAAAGCTATCAAAGTTGACCCTGGGACTGCTCGTGCAGTTGCTCTCAGAATGACCAGCTTAGTCTCTCCTTCCAGGGTTAGAACCTTGCAAAGGGGCCTTCACAGCCAATCAGCTGTTTCTTCTGGCTACATTGCAGTCCCAGTTCATACTCTGTTTAAAGCTAAATTTGAGCCAAACAAATAGCTAGAAGGTGATAGCAGCTAAGCCCCCAAAGCTTTAAATAGAGTAAGACACAGTGTAACAAGAAGTTTCCCCGCATGCTGAAAGGGATCATTCATGAAAGTCACACTGAGTGCATGGAGTCAAAGGCTAGGTCACAGCCACTTTCAAAAAGGGAAATAGAGGGAGCAGTGGCTGCCTTTGCCAGGAGACAGATTACTGTCATTATAAAATATGGGAAACATCATTTTTTTTTGAGATGGAGTCTCACTTTATCGCCCTCAGTAGAGTGCCGTGGCGTCAAGCTCACAGCAACCTCAAACTCTTAAGCAATTCTCTTGCCTTAGCCTTCCCAGTAGCTGGGACTACAGGTGTCCCCCACAATGCCCAGCTATTGTTAGAGACGGGGTCTCCTTCTGGCTCAGGCTGGTCTCAAACCTGTGAGCTCAAGCAATCTACCCATCTTGGCCTCCCAAAGTGCTAGGATTATAGGCATGAGCCACCGCGCCGGGCCAACACATCATTTTTTATGCCACGGAAAGGATGTTTTACACAACAAATGAGAGGAATGTATCTTTTTTAAATGAATCACAGACAATTTTATTCAAATACTCCAAATTTATCCTCAATATTTAATTGTATCTGAAATGTATATCACCCCTTACATACTGATTTTATTTTTTCATCTTTTCTTTACAATTCTTCAGTAGTAGGAAGAGTCTTCTTTTATTCTCTTCCTAAAAATTCTTCTGTTAGGGGAGAAGGAGACAGGTGCTGGATGATAACCAACCATTTCTTCCATTGCCACCCTTTGCTTTCTCAAACAGAAGCAGTCCCATGTGGTTGTGGAGACAAAGTCTTATTAGGCTTTTCTGACTTTGTCAGACATTCTGCGTCCATACGTAGACAAAGTCAGAGACTGTAACAAATCAGCATCAGAGGAGGGAAGATCCAAGCCTGATAACGTGTCAGAATGTCTGCCCTAGCAGATTCCTAAAGTTCTACTTGAGTGAGGTGTTGGAAGAGTAGATTATTCTATTGGCCAAAGGAAGATGGCAATACCAAAACTCTATGTACATGCTCCAGCTGACCAGAGACGTGATGAGATTTTAGCACAACAATACAGAGAAACTTCAAAGGAAGGAGTCTTCATTTTGGACCTGAAACAATCCTGTTAAACTACTTGTTGAGACCTTCATTCTAGACTTGTTGGGTGCTGCCTTTATATTCAAGTCTTTTTTTTTTTTTTTTTTGAGATAGAGTCTCGTTATGTTGCCCTCAGTAGAGTGCCGTCTCGTCACAGCTTGTAGCAAGCTCAAAGTCTTGGGCTCAAGCGATTCTCTTGCCTCAGACTCCAAAGTAGCTGGGACTACAGGTGCCTGCCACAATGCCCAGCTATTTTTTTTTTTTTTTTTTGAGACAGAACCTCAAGCTGTTGCCCCAGGTAGAGTGCCGTGGGATCACAGCTCGTAGTAACCTCCAACTCCTGGGCTCAAGCGATTCTCCTGCCTCCGCCTCCCAAGCAGCAGGGACTACAGGCACCCGCCACAACGCCTGGCTATTTTTTGGTTGCAGCCGTCATTGTTGTTTGACAGGCCCCGGGCTGGATTCGAACCCACCAGCTCAGGTGTATGTGGCTGGCGCCTTAGCCGCTTGAGCCACAGGCGCCGAGCCAACATTCAAGTCTTGTTTTCCAGAAGTACAGACACATTCCAACTATAATGTCATTATCATGCACCATGGATGCTACAGTTAGCCTCCAGTCTCCTGCCATCTCCTTCTCCCAGTTAACCTCCAATGTCCTGCCCTTCTCCTGCAGGGATTCCTAGACCCTGCCATAGCTACCTGCCCACACCACAGCTTCACTAACACAAACCCGAAGCCAGAGCCTTAAGTTGCCCAGATAGGAGCCTTTGGCCTACTATATTCTGATGAAGTTTCTTCTAAAGATTCATGGATAACATCTGCCTTCTAAAAGAAAGTCTTTTCAATCACTTGCTGATAGGGTGAAACTGCAGTGTTACCCATAACCATATGACCTAATTTAGAATAAATCCTAGTTTTGCGTTTCTGGTCAAATTCACAATCCGTCTTTCAGATTCAGAACAAGTCATGTTCAGTTTATCTGACATGTTAATGCTGATACACTACTGGATGCAACAAAAAGTCTCAGACATGAAGAGATGAGCATTTCCAGTGAAAAGCTCAAGACAAACCACCAAGAAGAAGTAATTCACAGCACTGATTCACATTCCTTCAGGTTTTTTTGAACCCCCTCAAAGTCAAAGCTAACATATAAGCATTCAGCAAATTCTATAACCGTGTCTCTGTATGTGTAACACTCTTGTTGAATAACTTTTACTAGATCTTTTAGCACTGCCAGCGTTTTAGAATATCTTTGTTTGGCTTGGTGCCTGTAGCTTAGCCAGCTAGGGCGCCAGCAACATACACCAGAGCTAGTGGGTTCAAATCCAGCCTGGGCCTGCCAAACAACAATGATGACAACTACAACCAAAAAATAGCTGGGCGCTGTGGCGGGCACCTGTAGTCCCAGCTACTTGGGAGGCTGAGGCAAGAGAATCGCTTAAGCCCAAAAAGAATTTGAGGTTGCTGTGAGCTGTGACGCCGTGGCTAAGAATATGTGGACACTTTATTTGATTTGCATTAAGATACTGTGGTTGGGCTGGCCAGATGCCTCACACCTACCTATAAGCCTAGTGCTCTGGGAGGCTGGGGCGGGTGGATTTTTTGAATTCCTAAGTTCGAGACCAGCATGAACAAGAGAAAGACCCCCATCTCTAAAAAAAAAAAAAACTAGCCAGGCATTGTGGCTGGCACCTGTAGTTCCAGCTACTTAGAAAGCTGAGGCAACAGAATTGCTTGAGCCCAAGAATTTGAGGTTGCTGTGAACTATGATGCCACAGAACTCTACCAAGGGTGACAAAGTAACACTCTATCACCCCCCCCCAAAAAAAGGTACTGTGGTAGGTAAAGGAAGAGATCAATAATATTATCAAGACCTTTAGGGTGGTTGAAGAGAACAGACCAGAGAATGAGCCATGTTCTCTTCTGAGGAGACTAAAATGGAGAAATCACAGAATTATCATCTATGGTCTTTTTTTTTTTTTTTTTTTTTGAGACAGAGTCTCACTTTGTCACCCTGGGTAGAGTGCCATGGTGTCATAGCTCACAGCAACTTCAAACTCCTGAGCTTAAGCGATTCTCTTGCCTCAGCCTCCCTAGTAGCTGGGACTACAGGAGTCCACCACAATGCCCAGTTATTTTTAAAAACAAGATCTTGCTCTGACTCAGGCTGGTCTCGAACCTGTGAGCTCAGGCAATTCACCAGCCTTGGCCTCCCAAGTGCTGGGATTACAGGCGTGAGCCACTGCACCCAGCTCATCTATGGTCTCTTTTAACCGTACAAGGTCCTCCATGGCTGCATCCCAATTCTCCATTAAGATTTCAGATGTCAGTTTTCTGCCAGAGTAAATTTTTTTTTTTGTAAAGAGTCTCACTATCACCCTCAGCAGAGTGCCGTGGCATCACACAGCTCACAGCAACCTCCAACTCCTGGGCCTAGGCGATTCTCTTGCCTCAGCCTCCCGAGTAGCTGGGGCTACAGGCACCCACCACAACGCCTGGCTGTTTTTGTTGTTGTTGCAATTTGGTCGGGACTGAGTTGGAACATGCCACCTTTGGTACATGGGGCCGGCGCCCCACGCACTGAGCGACAGGTGCCGCCCCAGCCAGAGTGAATTTAAAGCATTTGTATCTGTTACTGGAACCAACACTCTTAAAAAAAAAGATATTCTGCTGCTCCTGAGTAACTCCCGCATTCATACTAGAATTTTGCGTACTGTGGAATGTATCTAAACATCCTGGCTAAAACCAAGCTTGTCCACCAGGTAGTCCAACAGCATCCAGCCATCTGGTTGACTGTACTTGCCTTGTAGTTTCTGCATCTTCTAACTTCTCCACATTTGGTTCTGTTTCTGCCTGTACCTGTTTCAGGTATGAAACAACTGTGGTTCTTTTTTCTCTCAAAGCAAGATGAATATCATCGGGATAAAGGTTTTTGTATACATCCATAGCAAAGTCTATCACATTGGTATCTCTAAGAAGACCCAACTGCCTTTGTAATAATTCTTTTTCATCCTATAGCTCCTTCACAGACAGAGGCTCAAGGGGCAGAAAGACAAGTTGCCAATCCCAAAAGAGCACAATTCAAGTAGTCAAGTTGTACTCCACCATCTTGCCGAAGAAAGGGCAGAAGCATATCTATTGATCAATTATTTTATCTTACTCTAGGAATTAAGAATTTCAGATAAGTGATTCTTCACCAAAGGAAATATTAGTTCCTAAAAAATCCTCCAAAGATAAGGCCAAGTAAATGTGTGACATTTAAGGGTGGAGAACAGGCTGGGGCACCTCCATCTAAAGACGTTCAGATTTTGAAATATTTTAAAACATTGAACTGGGCTTCCAAAACCAAAACACAGCTGCAGGCCAATCTGGCACACAGGTGCTGGCTTTCCTCTCTGGCTCTCAGGTTAAGCAAAGAGATCATAAAAATCATCAAAAGTCCGCAAACGTTTCTGTTTTTTTAACTCCATGGTCTAAGTTTAGATAGGATGGGTTGACTCCCTGCTATGAAAGATGAGGTGATACAACTTCTTGACAATTTCTTAACCATTTCTCCTCCCTACAATTTTCCCCACTCCTTTTCTCATTAATTATATTTTACTTTGCCAGGTTATAAACCATCACATCATGTTCTATAATTATGATACTCCTTGTTATGTAGTCTTTGTTCTATTTTAAAACAGATCCACTGCTCATTTCCAGTTCTTTCACCACTCCTAATTTTTTTATCTTGATTCATTTATTTGGCTCAATTTTCATGTCAAAAGGTTTGGTTTGGTTTGGTTTTGGAGAAGGGCTTACAGGTTCTATATCTCTTACACACGGGTTTCTAAATACTACATTCTCTCTGCTTTTTCATGTTTAAGAAAGGCTGCTTATTGACTATATAACCAGACAACAATTTTGCTGGACCACACTTTCTCATCCTCAGAAGTTTGTAGATAGTGCTTCATTGCCTTCGGACAGCAAGCCCAGTTTTCCTCCTCATAGAAATACAAATATTATAAATTTCTTATTATTTTACAGTCTTTGTCCTCTATATTGACTGCCTTCTACTTATTTTAATCTCTTTTTCCCTTTTCTCTGTATTCCCTGATGATTATGAGCATGCCATGCCATTGATTCTGTTTTCAACTATGTCTATCCTGTTCTCTGCACTTCCAAAATTATTTGTTAGATCTGCAGTGGCTCTATTTGGGGTCTCAATTAGTTTCCTTAGCTGTGAAAATTCCCCCATTCATTTCACTCTGTTATTGAATTATCCCCCCCCCTTTTTTTTTCAGTTTTTGGCCAGGGCCGGGTTTGAACCTGCCACCTCCGGTATATGGGGCTAGCACCCTATTTCTTTGAGCCACAGGCACCACCTTCATTTTTGAGCCTTAGTGTTCCAGAATAATAGTGTTATAGTTATTCTATACCTTAAAGCACTTCCAGGGGATCTTTTTTTGTTTGAAGGAGGTATATTTTCATTATTTTAAAAGCTATTTTTCACTTTGAAACATGTGTCTTTTTATACCATGTTTTCTTTTTTCTCTTTTTCTTCTCCTCATTTTTCTTTTCCTTCTGATTCTTCTTCCTCTTGCTCTCACTTGTTTGCTTACCTGCCCTGTCATTTCTTTTCATTTTTCTCAGTGTAAATTACATAGCCCTGTGCTGACTTCTCATCTGTTCTGATACATTGTCTCTACTTTATTTAGGACCAGTCTGGCTCCCCCATTTGGAGCTAGTTCAAGGCGTTGGGGTTGCTCCCATTCACTTATCTTTAGCCAGAGTGCATAGTGGGGGGTTGGGTGCTGGGAGGCCTGCACCAGGTCAGAAGGAACTCTGCTTTCTCTTTTGAAGTCCAGTTAAGGATATGCACCAGTACACACCCCCACCTAGCTGTGGATCTATCCCTCTTGTTCTTCCAGCTCAGCACAAGGGCCTGGAAGATGGGAAACTATGGAGGCCCCCCTGCCTCTGTCACGCCCCAGGGGGTAAGCAGAGACTGATAGGCTTGACACATTTCCTTCTACTTTTCCCAGGACCACCTATTTTCTTCTTCTGACTGCTTCTTTCCAAATTGGAAGACATTAATAAAAATTAACCATGTTCTCAGCACTATCCCTGCCAGGAGTGAGTGGTGTCAGAAACTTCTGCCACTTTCCTTGGCCATAGCTTTTTGATATTTATGATGAAAAGTTGTTCTCTGTTTTTTGCTTTTTCACTACTTCTGATCATTTCATTAGATTTGGAGGCAGAGTACCCAATCTGGCTTTATTTTGCCATTTGTAGTCAAAGATCCCTTTACTTTTTCTACTTACAAATCTTATATACTTATAATTTTGAATGCTCGGAAAATATCCAGAGAATTACTACCAATCTATAACTTGTCAAAAAATAAAAATTCTTGATCATACTGTTATGATCTCTTAGGTAGTTAAACATTCCTCAAAACTGCTACTATGTGACAAGTAAGAGCTCGTACAGCACAGACTTCAGCTTCTGAACTCTGGAGTTTGACGACCCATATCTGCCATTCGCTAATTGTGGGATTACCTAATGCCTAGAAGTCTTGGCTTCTTCATCTATAAAAGGGGCATGATGATAAAACCTATCTCATCAATTGCAAGAACTAATTCACATTAAATGCTCACATAGTAGTGCCTGCTGCCAAATCTACTTATTTTCTAAGTTTTGTGTGCTGCTTCCCCTCTCCAGGATGCAGACCATGGAATAGGAACTTTTAGAAAGAAAGTAACCTTAAAGGTTATCTTACTCAAGCCTCTCACATTACAAAAGAAGAATTAAAATCATGAGAAATTACATCATAAATAATATTATATACTGGAATTAGATTTCTGGTCAATGGATATGAACATTCTGATCGTTGGGAAGGGGCATTTCTCTTTGTAAATTATTAACTAGGTGTCCAATTTATTAAAAACACAACCAAATAAATTCAGCAGGACCTCTGAATGTAGGTCCAGTATACTTTTTTTTAAAATTTCAGATCAATATAAGGATACATATGATTAAGTTACATTGTTTGGGTTTCTAAGATAAAGTTCAAGTTGTAGTTGAGCCTTTCATCTGGAGGATGTGCTGTATACCCTTACATTTTGCAACTTAGATGAGAGCTTACCAGTCCCCCCTCTCTCCTTCTCACACCCCTCTCTCACCTGCTCCCTCCCCACTGCTTGAATATGCTTGTGTTTTCCTCTCATGTGGGCATGTAGCTATTTTTCTATTGGTTTCATATTAGTATTAAATGCTTTCATTTCCATTTTTGCAACATTTCACTAAGAAGAATATATTTCAACTCCATACAGGTAAACACAAAAGATGTAAAGTCTCCATCTTTTTTTCTGACTGAATAGTATTCTTTGGTATACATATACCACAGTTTATTAATCCATTCATGGGTTGATGGACACTTGGGTTGCTTCCACATCTTGGCAATTGTGACTTGAGCTGCAGCAAACATACTATTGCAAATGTCCTTGTGAAAAAATGATTTTTGTTCTTCTGGGTAGATACCTAGTAATGGGATGGCAGGATCAAATGGAAGGTCTACTTTTAGCTCTTTGAGGATTCTCCATACTTTTTTCCATAGAGGCTATATTAGTTTGCAATCCCCAGCAGTGTAAAAATGTTCCCTTCTCTCCACATGTGGGCTATTCTTGTGAGGTGATATCTCGGAGTGGTTTATTTTTTGTTTTTTGTATTTTTTGAGACAGAGCCTTAAGCATTGCCCTGGGTAGAGTGCCATAGCATCACAGCTCACAGCAACCTCCAACTCGTGGGCTTAAGTGATTCTCTTGCCTCAGACTCCCATGTAACTGGGACTATAGGCACCCGCCACAACGCCCAGCTATTTTTTGGTTGTAGTTGTTATTGTTATTTGGCAGGCCCGGGCTGGATTCAAACCCACCATCTCTGGTGTATGTGGCTGGCACCTTAGCCACTTGAGCTACAGACACCAAGCTTCAGAGTGGTTTTGATTTACATTTCTCTGATGATTAGGAATGATGAGCATTTTTTTTCATGTATTTGCTGGCCATTCATACGTCATCTTCCAAGAGGTTTCTGTTCAAGTCTCTTGGCCACTTACAAATGGGTTTGCTCTTTTCTTGTTGATTATTTTGAGCTCTCTGTAGATTCTATTTATCAGGCAAATTCACAGGATGCAAATACCCAGTATGCAAATACCCAGTAAACAAGTCCTATACTCAAGGTTCTATACAATGCTGCCTACTCATAGAGAACATTAACACAGTCTGTTAGGAGAGTGTGCCTCCACACTGAATTTGGTTCTTAAGCTTTTAAAGCAGTTAGAGTAAAAGCTAGAAGAAAGCCTTCCAATCATTCATGATAAGCAAATAATTTCCTGGTGCTAAATCTTATTCGTGGACATAATCCAATTACTCTAAATCTTTAACAACTTTCTGAGTTTCAGTTGTAAAGTTACCAAGAATAGTTTGCTCAGAAGAGATAATGGGCATGTTCAAAAAGCTTCTGATATTAACTGAGATGTTGTAATTACAAGCTATTTCAGAAAGTAGATAGCTATTAGATACAAATTCCCATTCATAAATAACTCAGCTAGGGAACTGAGAAAGTTAGTTTCGAAAATCATCTTGAAATAAGAGCACTAGTGCCTTGAAGTTTTATGTCATTGTGATGCCCAATGTGACCATAATTTCTATTTCTACTGTGGCTACCACAAATAAAAGGAGTGGCATTATTAGAAGGAGAAAAGAAATGTGTATTTCTAATTCTTATAATTTTCTCTGGACTACCACGGAGGATAAGAATGGTAAGAAAATAGGAGCTTTGAATGGTGCTGAAAGAGAAAGATATTGTATGTCTTCAGAGAACCCTCAGGGAACATCTGGAGAAGCTAGAGAACTTTCGATTTTTCAAATTCTGTATAAGTCTTAAGAGTAACCTCATTTCAGAGTAAGGATTATTAAGAGTGAACTAACTTTTCTCATCTTCTCTATTTTCACTAATGGGACAGTGATCACTATGTCACTCAGTCATAGAGTATTAAGTCATCCATGGTTATTCCCTCCCCTTTACCCCGCTTATTGCTGTCACTGCTCACTGTTACTCATTGTCCCCTTCCTCTCTATTCCCTCCACCACCGAGTGTAGGCACTTAGTAGCTCACATCTTAAACCATTGAAACAGCCTTCTTCCCACCCAAAATTCCAATCACTACATTCATTAATTCATTAGTTCCATATTTATACTAAAGGGTACTACAGAAAGTGCTAGAAGTACCACAATGTACAAGTCAGACATCCTTCCTACCCCCCATGGAGCTGATGTTCTAGCAAAAGATATTGGCAAGCCAATTTTGGCTTGACTTATTTGTCTTCAAATCAATAGAATAAACCCAAGTTTTATCCTGTGTTATAAACTGAATTGTATTCCCTCCCCTGCAAATTCATATATTGGAGCTGCAACCCCAATGTGACTGTATTTGGAGATAGACCTTTTAAGAAGGTAATTAAGGTTAAATGACATTATATGGGTGGGTCCCTAAACCAATAAGACTGGTGTCCTTATAAGAAGAGGAAGAGACGGCTCGGCACCTGTGGCTCAAGCAGCTAAGGCGCCAGCCACGTACACCTGAGCTGGCGGGTTCAAATCCAGCCCGGGCCCGCCAAACAACAATGACAGCTGCAAGCAAAACATAGCCGGGCATTGTGGCGGGCGCCTGTAGTTCCAGCTACTTGGGAGGCGGAGGCAGGAGACTCGCTTGAGCCCAGGAATTGGAGGTTGCTGTGAGCTGTGATGCCATAGCACTCTATTCAGGGTGACAGCTTGAGGCTCTGTCTCAAAAAAAA
>CAUYRH010077545.1:0-15718 GCA_963574655.1 Perodicticus potto
CATATGAAGAGGTTCCCTTTCTTCTGAACGGGACTTCTAAAGAGATTTAAGTTTTACAATAAGCATCATGTAATGTGCATGATGCAATGGTACATTTCAAAACTATTAAGAAATGAGTATAGGGGCGGCCCCTGTGGCTCAAAGGAGTAGGGCGCCAGCCCCATATGTTGGAAGTGGTGGGTTCAAGCCCAGCCCCAGCCAAAAACTGCAAAAAAAAAAAAAAAAGAAAAGAAAAAAGAAATGAGTATAATTGTGATGGATGTGTCATTTAGTTCAGTGTAAGCATTTCACATTGTATATCAAAGCAGTACCCTGAACCCCATAAATGCATCAATGTACAAAGTTATGATTTAATATAAAATAATAAAATAAATAGAAAAAAATAATTTTAAGGTTTATACAGACCTGTGTAATACCCCCAATAGTTAAAACCATCCTGAGTAAAAGAACAAAACTGGAGAAATAATTTAACCTGACTTCAAATTATACCACAGAGCTTTAGTGATCAAAACAGCATGGTACTGGCATAAAAATGAACACATAGACTAATGACACAGAATAAAGAACCTAGAAATAAAATCATATTGAATCACTCAAATTAGAGTTAAAGTCTTGTTAATTTTTATTTAATTTGACATCATTTTAGGGGGGCAGGAGAGCATACATTGACATGTATACATTTTCTTGAAATCTCCCCAAAAGTTTATACCTGGTTAAAGAAAAAATAAACAAGCATAAGTCTGAGAGTCTAAAAACATTTGTAAAGCACTTGTCAAGATTATTTTATTTTATTTAAAAATGTAATTACATGTAAGGAGTGACAGAATTGTGTAGGAGGGAACATGGAGGAAGATAAGCTTTTTTTCTAGATATATTAATATCACAATTTATGACTTTCTAAATTCACTATATTATGTGAAGTTTTTCTTCACACAAGGGCTTTTAGGCTGACCATTTATGCTTCAGAATCCCTCAGCTATGTAAGAATATGCCTGGTTTTTATTCTCCCTGCTCTCAGGTTCATGGATACGTACCTACTTGCCTTTTTCAAAGAGTTTATTTAGTTTATTCATAATTTTCCTATTTGGTCTTTTATATTAGGTTGAAAGTTGCTTGACATCATGTGTGTTCTCCTATATGCTATGTACACAAACCCCAGTCTGGGACTGAGACGCTATGTGCAGAATGAAATGTTGAAAGGAGTTTTGGAACTATAAGACATAAGTTACCAGCCCTTCCATGACACATGTTAAAGCAATTCACTTTGGGAGAGATGTTCCCTCAGAGAGATTCTAATGTAGTGGACACTAAATCGAGGCCAACTTCCATTGAATGTGAAATATATGATGCCCGCCTGGCCTGCTAATATCTTATATTGGCAGGTAATCATCTCACTAGCTAAGCATAACATTAAGAGATTTAAAAATAATGTTCACATGCATTAGTGGATATCAGTAGAGTCATATTTAAAATAAGATAGACATAAGTTAAAGCAAAAAATATAAAAAGCTTAAAAGTCTATAGTAATAGAATCCTCTACAAACGATTTATTCACTAACTCTACTAAATAATGAAGTTAAAACTGGTTTTTACTATTCACAAATGAACAATATCACCACAAGGCACTAAATTACCCCAATTACAACTTGCTTAATCTGACAGTTTAGGGGCAAATGGAATGGAGGAGTATGAGGCAGGAGCAATCCCCCAAAGTAGGAGCTAAAACATAGACAACAGACGCTATGGGACCTCATGTGGGTGGTTTACAGTAGTTACGGAAATTGCTTCTCTCATACATCACAAGATTTAATGCCTTTCTTCCACAGAGCTACAAACACTCCATTTCCTTTTTTGAAATATGTAATAAAATCTGATGCAGGTGAATCCTCCTAAAAACCCGATGAGATTAAAGGGAGATCAAGATTAAGTAGAGTACTAAGATTCTACTACTAATGTGAAATATAACTCGTACTGCAGGCAACGGGGAAGAGGTTTTATGGAGAGGTTTTTCTTTTCTGATCTGAACAAGTCACACTGGTCTTAGGACAAGAAGAGACAAGTTCAACTTCAGGCAACGGAATATCTCTCTTCACATTCTAAGGTTTTCTCCATCTTGAGTAATGTTTACTTTGGCTGTTTCATACAATCATCTCATTCAACCTTCGAAGATCTTTGAGATCTCTTCCTCTAACATATTCTCCACGGTATGACTTTCTGTGATTTATTCTCATCCTTTTTTTCCTTTCTGAAGCCTAACAAGTCTTATGAAGCTCGCTCAGGTTTATGCTTACCTTCCCCAGATTCTGTCATGACAAATGTCATGCTTCTGATGCTGTATGCTTGGTTGGAAAGAAATTTCCCATGAAAGGCAGGTGAGTAGGGCAGCAACAACGAAAATCACCTTTCGGTTCAGCCATTACTTCACTTTCTCCAGGCTTCCTTTCATACTGACTTAATAGAGCATATGGCTAAGCTAGCCCAGACCACAAGGGGCTGGACTGCCTTTGAAGGTTTGTAAGAAAAGCAACTTTGCCCTGTTTACAGGTGCTTTTCCTTTGGGTTATCATGGGAAAGAATCAGTGCAAAGGAGACACAGTAGGTAAAAATAGAAATAATCAGATACAGCAAGGGTGACTGACCTCTCCATCCCTTGGTTCCTCCATATCTTCCACAGTTCTTCATAGAAATGATGCCTGTTTCTATTTACAAAATTCTTGCAGCCTCTTTGTTATAAGAGGGGGAAGAAGAAGTTAAATTGGAGGAAGAAAGAAATTAGAGTCCACTTGTCCTTTAAACTCATCGTAAGACTCTATGACAATTAGGTTCTATTCATCACCATATGTGGCGGCTGGTTTCTGAGCCAGTTCCATATGGTGCTCTAGTATTTCTGATGACACTGTGATTGTAGAGGAGATTTGGCAGGGCTCTATCAAAAACATTTCAGAAATGATGTTTTGGTGTCAGCCAGAGTGTATTCTTGGTAGGAATGTCTCAGAATGACAAGTAATCCGTCTGCCTAGAGAAGAACAACAGGTACAAAGGCCCAGAGATACACGCATGGTTGTGCTTGGTGAATTCAAAGAAAAGGAAAAGAGACTGTGTTTCGCCTAATTGTTAAACACAGTTGTCCTCTGCTTTGGTGCCTTACCTTGTCGTGTAAATTAGTTTTTGTTTTATGCCTTTCCAGAGTATTGTTACTTATTTTGGTTGTGGTTAATTTAACAAATTCCCATCTATTATTTTGTATTTTATTCTTCATTTTTTGTTCTATTATTCTTTTGGGGTATTTCCACTTTTAGATTGTGTTATGAAAAGAAAACTAGTAAGTTCAATTAATTATATGTATCTGTTTTTTTTGGTAAAGCTGCACCCATTTCACTGCCCTTTATTGTTAGTAATATCTTACCATCTGGAGACCCTCATTCTGTTCTAAAATAAGGTGCTAGAGCAGAGAGACAGGGATCTTACTGACTCTTAATATGATTTGTAAACTTTCCTCAAATTATGTTTTTTAAATAGCTCTTTTACCAATATAACTTTTCTGATCAGAACCTTGGGGTAATTTTTCTTTTTATTGTGTACTGGATATAAGTCCAAACTCTTTTACTGTCCATTGAAGATCTTTCACAAACTTTTCATGATTTGAAATTTTAGTTTTATAAGTTACTTTTTATTCAAGCAAATAATCATAACATGTCCATTATCTGGGATGTGATATATATCCTATTACTTGGAAAATTTTCCTTTTCCTTGTCTCTTACATAAATCATAAGCATCCTTGAACTGAATTCAAATTTCACTTCTGGTAACATTTTAGCTCCAAGTGTTCTCTCCCTCTTCTAATTTGTATATAATTGATTATAGCTACTATTAATTAATATTTTTTTTGAGATAGAGTCTCAAGCTGTCGCTCTGGGTAGAGTGCAACAAACTCCTGGACTTAAGTGATCCTCTTGCCTCAGTCTCCCAAGTAGCTGGGACTACAGGCGCCCCTCATAACACACGGCTATTTTTTGGTTATAGTTGTCATTGTTGTTTGGCAGGCCCTGGCTGGATTCAGACCTGCAGCTCTGGTGTATGTGGCTGGCACCCTAGTCTCTTGAGCTACAGGCACTGAGTCTAGTATTTATTTTATAATTGATTATATCTACTGTTTAACCCTTCATAAAAGGTCATTTGTAACCTGTCTACTAAATTGAAAATGTCATGGAAAGAGATCCTTCCTTTTTGCTTTTATTAGTACTGTGGTATGGCTTTTCCAATAGTAATTGCTTGGGAGACACTTGTTGTTTGTTTGTTGGATCAATACAGCAGATTTTACTTAATTAGGTGTAATCTAGTGAAAGTGCTTTCTAGTGGCCTCTGAACCAAAGAACAGTTCTGAAAAATGAGGTAATGCTGATCAAATCCATAAAGGTACCAAAGGCAAGAGAAGTGGGCATGTAAATAGATGATGCCTTGAGTTTTATGTCCAACATGACACCATTTTCCTTTGTATTTTGAGCAGGTGCATTTGACTGGGATCATGATGTTACTTTATAAAAGGCAAAGATTAACAGTTTTTGGTGACTTTTTATTGGTCTCATTAGCTAATTATCTGAATTCCAAGATTTTATGAAATATCCACATTTTTTAAACCAGGATTTATATATCTCTTAATACTATTTGTCTCTTAATACCACATTATACAACCTCTCCCAAATTCAGTTTTGTACAACAGATACTGGGTCCATCAAAGTTGTGAGACATTTTGTAACAAAAAGGATAAATTTCTGCTTTTTGTCCTTGGATTTTCTCTCATTTTCTTTGGGCAGGTCTTGTCACCTTATGACCGTCAACATGTATGACTAAATTTTAAAATGTGAAAAATGCCCACTGTGTTAGATATATTAGTGTTAGTGTCACTCAACCACCATCCAACATCAGCAAGCAACATTACGCCAGGAGAGAGATGGCCGTCATTCAAAAAATACTCTGACATCCAGGTGTTGTGGCTCATGCCCATAATCCCAGCACTTGGGAGGCTCAGGCAGGTGGATTGCCTGAGCTCAGGAGTTCAAAATCAGCTTGAGCCAGAGGCAGACCCTGTCTCTAAAACAAAATAATGGCCTGGGATTGTGGCAGGTGCCTCCTAGTTCCAGCTACTTGGGAGGCCGAGGCAAGAGAATCACTTAGGCTGTGAGCTGTGATGCCAAGGGAGACAAGGTGAGACTCTCTCTCTCAAAAAAAAAAATAGTCTGGCTATTGAAGAGTATAATTATTGCCTGCTGGTTCATGTTGATGGAGAGGAAAATGAGAAGATTGAGGAAATATAATATTACTCAATTCTGTTGTAGGCACAATTCCAGAACACAGAGAACAGTGAGAGAGCCCGGAACATGCCTTCCTAACATGAATTATTTGAGCTTAAGTTGTCTATGGAACATCTAAGTGGAAATGACCTTTCGGTAATTGAACGTTTGAATCTTGACTGATGTGAAGTATAGAAGGAATACAGGAATTGACATCATTCAAGGTTCAAACACATACATTCTTACTGTGAGCTTGGCAGAACTTTTAGCACTTTATACATATTGAACAATTAATTCTCACAATAACCGACTGAGGGAAGTATTTTTATTTTCCTTGTTATAAAGCTAAGGAAACTGAGATACAAAAGAGATTAAAACACTTGCTCAGTATCAAACCAGTAGAGGCTGATTTTGACTCAGATGCTCCAGTTCCAGCGTGTGTGTGCACTTGTGTGTAGAATGTGTGTGTTTTGAGACAGGGTCTTGTTGTAAGAGTGTGTGTACTTCACTATCATGCTTCTTTTTCCTTAATCCAAGGGTAGAAGTGGAAAGAGCGATCATGAAGTAAATGTCTCAAGGCTAAACAACTAGGTCAAGATAGTAAAAGCTATGCAAATGGCTATTGCTTTACTTAGTATTATGGTACTTGTGAAAAATATATGATGGCAAAAAATACTAAGAAAATTTATTTCTCACTGTGAAAAGTCCAGGGATAAGAGGATCCAGACTCCTGGCTTGTGGCTCTGTCAGACTCGTGGATGGCATGCAAAATTGCTCTGGGCATCTTTATCAAGCCAGTAAGAAGGCCGGGGTCGCGTAGCACAGGGAAGGACGTTTTTATGGTGCAGTTCAGGAGCAGCATGCACCACTTGTTACCACGTTTCATTGGCCAGTGGCTTCGTCATCTGGGCAGCCTGAAGTCCGCTAACTGCGAACGTTTGTGGGCAGTTCAGTTGACCTTTGTGCCCAGAAATAAGAGGGAAGAGGTTGAGGTTGGAGAAACAGCCTTCGTGTTTCTGCCACATCCACTGATGCTAAATTATTTATTTTATGGGCTTTAAAACTACTTAATTCTAGGTCACATTAGGGCCAAATACCATAAGAAGAAATCCCACAATTTTGAGCAGAAATTTAAGATACTTGTATGACAGCTTCATGTATTTCCCTTTTATTAAACGAAAAATTTTTATGCCTACTTTGGAATGAAATTAAAAACTATCTGCCTTTTATGATCATATATAAAAGTAATTATTTTTTCCACATATGGAATGTGGTAAAATAAAGCTTTTGGAAGCTCTTTAATTTTAATTCTTAATATAGTTTGATATTCAAAGGTTGAGAAATTAGTATTTATAAAATGGTGAAGTGCTGTAAATAGTAAAGCCAAGAAGCCACGAAGCATACTGCTATATTCTTCAAGTATTTTGTAATAAGTATTAAGATAAATCCTTCAGTTTACCCATAAAATAATTGAGAACACTGCTTTGCACAAAGATAAACATGAGTTATGCATTTACATTGATATTTGATATTTTTAAGGTAGAGGCAATTTTAATTTAATGGAAGTCTATTTTCCAAAAATAACCCCTAAAATGCTAATTATCAAATAAGGATACAGAGATGTAAGTATATAGTTAATATCTTGCATTTTCTTTATTCATTAAAATAAAGATCAAAATGTTTTTTTCATGTTATCTCCAATTCTATCCTTCTACTTTGCTCCCCATAGCCCCAAGTCCCCCCCACACACACATATTTAAGACAAGCAGATAATTTAGGTAGAAGAAGAATATCCCATACGTATGTAATATGTTTAATTTGCTTCCATTAACACAGAAATAAATAAGATTCAAACCTTAAATAAAACAGCAAAACAACAGTAAATGTCCCCCTTACTCTATGACACAAATGTATAATTATTTTCCCTTGAAAATATATGAGCATTTTTCTAGTGCCTCTAGGTATACAAAAATCACTAATCATTATAGTTGTAATTCAGCCTGAATTCCTAAAACTACATTAAAATAAGATGTAGTCTTCTTTTCCTTTAGTAGATTAACGTTTAAAATTAGTAGCGTCTGGGGCATTCTACTTGAACTGAATAGATACTAGGGCAACCGGCTTGCACTTTGAATATTCAAATTTGATATCCTAATTATGCACATTATACAAACGAAAAGCTATAGGGACTAAACTGTAATGGAGGGAGGAAAACACCTAAAAATTCAGGTCTGTATGGATTATTATAAGTATTTTAGCATTAGGAACTTTATATGTTTAATAAAGAAAAACTTATAACACTGGAGATTTAAACTATGTACTTGTATTTAGACATGTTGTAGAAATATAAACAGGTTCTAATCATTGAACACTGTCTTAAATTTCCATCTTGTCTACAGCTTTTCTTCCAAATTGTTTCCGAAAACTTAAGTCTTTTGCATGCTTGACCTTAAATGACCAAATCATGCGGTGAAATTAAATCATGCACGGTTTTGCATTTTTTTGTACTTCACGATGAACAATGTGGAATTGTTCTCTCATGGAGGAGGAAAGGAAAAAAGGGAGAAAGGAGATTGGGAGGATAATTAAATAGTGGGGACATTCTGCCTGCTATTGTGCTTATGGTATTTATGACCCAAGATAAAACTTAGGAAGAGCCTTTTGTCAGGGAGGAGGACGTGTTTGGTGCCAGTTTCAGAGGGCCTCAGGCTTGCATCTTGCAGCCTGAGTGTAATTTTAATGTTTGATGATTCATAATTGAGATAGTCATGGTTCTAAATGCCAGTCAAAACTTCCATCTGTTGCCAGCTGACAAAACATCTGTCTGATCCATTTATTGTTGGAGGAAGAGTTAGTTTAGATCCTATAGTAATTTGATTATGTAGAACATAGGAATTAAGGACTGATTTTAGAACATTTACCCAGTATAAGATGGGATTCAACTGGATGGGACATTTATAATACTGTATCATTTTTCTGTTTCATTTGTATGATTGCATAGTTCTTCATATTAAATGTGTTTATTTGCATTCTTCTCTTTATCCCTCCAAAGAAAATTCATAATTGTTTTTCAGCATTATTTACATGCTTTGTTCTTGTGTCTTCACATCATTCATTTACGTTCTCCAGAAAGCAATCATTGAAAGAGTCAGAGGGCAGAATAAGATGGAAGACTTTTCAACAAAGAAAGGTTTTCTTTCTTTTTTTTTTTTTTTTTTGTAGTTTTTGGCCAGGGCCGGGTTTAACCTGCCACCTCTGGTATATGGGGCTGGCGCCCTACTCCTTTGAGCTACAGGTGCTGCCCAGAAAGGTTTTCTTAAATTATAAAGAAACTGAAAATTATTAGTTCCAAATATTGCTAGAGAAGGGTTAATAAAGTTTTAAATTTTATGAAATTTTTTACAATAGTTTATATTTCTAAAGGTATACAGAATAATATGAACCATGCAACTTAAGAAAATGTTGGAACATGGAAACAATTTATGAAAATTTTGACCTTCAGGATGTTATCTTTTACAGTTGTATAAAAACAGCAAGAAAGAGAAACCTGGGACTCTTAAGGGGAAGCTTTATAATAGCAGTGGTCAGCAAAGTACGTGTTGTGGCTTTTACTTGGACTGACTCATAGTGAGCTAGTGGGGTTTAGAATTTCTTATAATTTAAAATATTGAATATAACTTTGGCTATTTTAACATAAGATGCATACATTAATATAGTATTATGTAAATTATTTTTATATCATCACATACATTTTTAACTTTTCCTAAAATTTGTTTACTTACGATATATATGTTCATTTTGAAAATTGTCAACTCAGATGTCAGGACTCTGAATAAAGACCCTTTATGGAGACGCATGGAAATAAAACATTCGTTTCCTTATAAGCATTTGTTATTGCTTTTCATATGACTTATTCTTTTCTCCGTAGACCATAACTATAGCAATGTTTCACAATTGATTTTGTAACAACTTGTAGTCATAGTAAAAGCTTTACCTGAAGTGGGTTATGATTATAAATCTTTGTAGGGGCTTAGAAGCTGAAAACAGTATTGAACATTTTGCCAAGTTTGTAGGGTATTTATGTAGGTCATGGACTATAATCACAATGCCTTTATTAACTTGAAGTTCGGATGTTTGTAGTCTTGACAGCATTATGTGACCTGTAAGAATCGCCCTGGGTAATTAATACCTCTATCTTCAACAGACACTAGTAGGTAATGACTCGAATATATGGGAATGAGGTGACCTGGAATTAATAATACTCCAAACTCTCAGCTGGCTTTAAGAAGGAGTGATTCTTCCAATGTGAGCATCTAGAACGTCAGGTAAGGGCCAATAAAAGGACCCTTTTTTAGCTGCACTAGATCCTATTGGGAAGTTCGTCAAATATATTTTCTTGGTTATCACTTATGAGAAATTATTTGCAAGTTCTTTGGTTATTTAAAAATTAAGTCAGCCTTTCAAGTCCCCAGTGAAATAGTTTGTGTTTTTTCTTTTTGACAATAATCAGATACCATAACAGTAAGAAATTGCCTAAGAGTCACAATGAAAACTAATGAAGAACTAGGAAGAAAACTCTTCTTTCATTTCTATGCCATTCATATATTTCTATGAGTCAAGATCAAGTTCAAAAATTGAAATGCTATACTTATACTCCCATTTTACTTAAAATTTAAATTTAAAAAATATTTTTTTGTGAGCTATATTTTTCTATGAATATAATTATTTGAATTTTTTTTATTTTGAAAAATTCTGATTTGGTTTCATGAACTGAAAATCTGGCCGATGACCAGGGAGCCTCCTCTCTTCAGGGTATTTTTGCAATTCTTTCAAATGCTAATGAGACTTAATGTTTTCTGCTTATTTTCAGGATGATATTTCTAAAGATACAATTTTTTGAATACAGGCTGAATCTTTAAAATAGTGTTTCTCAAAATATGGTTCACGATCATATTGTGCTTATTAAAAGTAAGATTTTAATAAAATCTCACTTCAGCTGCTTATTAAAAGGAAGATTTCAGAGCCAATTGCCGATTAATGGAGAATTTCTGCATGGAGGGCATGAGAATATGTGTTATAACAAGCACCATTAAATAGGTTTTGTGCACATTACAGTGGGAAAAAAACTGTTAAAGTTTTATAAGTTATTCTGGAAAATGTGCGGTCTAGAAAAATCTATACATTATTCTCATGCATATTAATTTTTCTGAAAAAATAGTATGAAAAACACCTACATATTATTTTTATGCATATTTTGGTATTGGGGTCTTCTATTGTATTTCATAATTTTAAAGAAAGCACTGTTTTATTTTAATAGATTGTTTCTTAGTTTTGTAAAACCATAATAGGGACACTCTGAAGACATCATTGGTGAAACAGTAACATATAAAAATTTTCAAAAACAAAATGTTCTCAGCTACAGAGCATGGATATATGAGATTAAACAATTTTTAAAATTCTTCCTGTAGAAAGTGCTACATACATCACTACTGAATATTACTGCAGCCACCCTTGAAGGATGCTTCCTGAGGAGCCATCTGCTGACACCAGTGCCTCGTCCACCCTTCAAAGCACTTTTTCTAGGATGAGTTTGCAAACGTAATTGTCTGACCTGCTGTATGTGTTAAGTTAGTGAAAAAAGGCATTACTGACATTATACATAATATATTGAATATAACGCGGTGTATGCTCATGAAGTGTATCACTATACATTTTTTCAACTGTAACGTAACCTGTGAAATTATGATATAACCCCTATAATTTTATAACAGTATTTTGTTACACAACTGAATCATACTACTGGAGAGTCAACATTTTCTGTACAAGTGAAGGACTTGTGATGAAATACAATTAAATTAGGCAGCAGAACATGAATGTTTTCTTTATATCAGCTAAATATGCATTCAAAATATAAAAGGGAATGAATAGGTTATTATTAACATTGCATTAATTTTGTTCTTGGCATTTGAATAATTTTAAAGTATGGGAAAATGTTTTCTTCTTTCTTTATGTCTGTAAATCCATTTATTTGACACTCAAAGCATTATTATTCTACTATGAATGTATTTTTTTCCTAGTTGTTTTCAACACACATTTTAAAAGTATCCCTTTAATAGCCCTTGTTGCCCTTTGCTATTAGGAGGCTTGCAAAATCTGCCTACTTATTTAGTAAATGAGGCAATTTTCTCTAGCAAGAGAGGGAAATACATAAAGAATACATTTTAAAAACCTAACACATTTTGAATTTTTGAACATTCTAAACTGCCTGGTTGAATACATCCCCAAAGATCTTTGGTCTCTTAAAATACTTTTTCTTTCTTAAGAACTCTTTCATGGTAGTATTTACATACGAGTAGGAAAGTATGTATCACTTCATGCATTATCAGTTCATGGATGTGCTTATAATCTCTGCTCAGTAAAAAAAAAATTAAACCTCACTACCACCCAGAGGCTACCATGTGTTCCCTTTCCCAGGAGAACTTGACTTCTAACTGTGGTTTAGTGTTGCCTTCATTGTAAGTAGATCATACAATCTGCGTTCTTTTGGCGGCTTCCTTTGCCTGCCATTATGTTTGTAAAATTTAGTCATATTTTTACTTGTAGTAGTTGTCCATTTAATTTTACTGATGCAATGATATTTAGGGCTGGAAGCTAGCACAATTTACCCATTCTGATGTTGACAGACATTTGGGGGTTATTATAAAAGGCTGCTGTGAGTATTCAGTACATGTTTGTTGGCTTATGTCAGCAGATAACTAAAACACATATGATTGATTATTTGCACGCTATTTCCTTGTGTATGAGGAAAAAAACAGACTTATTTCTTCTAATATAAGCAAAAGCAAAATATACATACAAGGAAAAAGGAAAATGGAGGACAAACTGCAGTTAAAACACCGCACTTTATTTTCCTTTCCTTGAGTAAGGCTTGAGTATCTGGCAGCGAAAGAGACCAGGGTTTTCTGTCTTTGGACACTGACAGGATCATCAAAGAAACGGATTTCCGTTGTTTAAAGATTCTCCAGAATAGGTGTGTCCCGGTCATTTAACCGAGACGTGGAAGCAGCAGGATGTCTCTTGGTCTAACTGCCTGGCGTCCTTTCCCAGTTGAGACAAGTCCACATCATTTTCCACGCACACGCATAAAATTAGTTGTGCATTCGGTTGGTGTTACGGTTTGGATATTTGGCTTCTCCAGATGTCATGTTGGGATCTGATCTCCTGTGCTGAATTCTGGGCATGAGGGAAGGTGTTTGGATGGTGGGGGCAGATCCTGCATGAGTGGCTGTGCGCCCTCAGCCCTTGACCCTGAGGGCTGGTCTAACGGAGCCGGCTCCTGCTCCTCACCTTGTCTGGGCTGCTTTTCTCTGCCTTCACCTTCTGCCCCCTTCAATCCTTCCCCAGAAGTGGATGCTGGCGTGATGCTTCCTGTACAGCATGAAGAATTGTAGAGCCAAATAAAGCTCTTCTCTCTATAAATTAGCCAGCCTCGGGTATTTTATTTGTAGTGCCATAAACGTTCTGATACTGTTGGATAATATATTTTAGAAGTGGACATGAAGTTCATAGGCAATGTGTGTGCTCCATTGCTAGTTTTGCCAAATGCTTATCTAAGTTTAAACTCCCACTGGTGGTTTATGAAATCATTATGCTAATTGTTTTACATTGTTTCCAATCCTTTTGAATGACCACTTTTGATGAATATGTAATAGTATCTTATTGTGGTTTTAAAATGCATTAATCTTTCCTCTTAGCTAAAGGATGACTCAAGGATTTGACTATTCAATGCATCTTTCTTTCAACATGAACTTAGTGAGTTTATGGGAGTGTATAAAGTATAAAATGTTATAAACCAAACCTGTAACTTATTGTAGAGATTGCTCATTGGACAAGTAATACTAATACAAGACATCCAATTGATAAGGTACAGCTAAGATGGAAAACGGCAGGTACCATGTGCTCCTGGGAAGGCTCTGGAGTGGCAGTGGATCTAGAAATAATTGCTTCACTGGTGGCCCGAGACCAGTTATTCTTCTCTCTTGATTACCTGGAGCCCAGGAGAATAGAAGGCACCCCCAAAGTAGCACTTGAGAATAGAGAACCTCCTGGATATTCCTACTATTCATATTGTCCTGCATTTTTTCTTAATGTTTTGGTGATGAATAAACCCTGTTATATCTTAGGAATTTGATTGCTCATCCAAAACTAAGTTTATTACTGTTGCTTAAACAGAGTGGATTTGTGATTTACAAACGGAGTGCTTTCTCATACTGTGTTGCCACATCTTTATACTAATTTAGGACGTTTTAGTAAGTTTGTATTTCTATGCTTGCCCCTTTGTTCCCTATTAGACTATCTGCATTTTTCATATTGGTCTGAAGAGGTTTGTTATAAATTTTGTATATGAACCCTTTGTCAATTATATTTATTCTAAAACTTTCTCCTTATCTGTTAACTCTCCTCCGGATGACTTTGATCACAAGTTCTAAATTTTAACACATTCCCGTTTATTAACATTTTCATTACGGTTAATGTTTCTTGTTATTTTCCGTTGAAGAAAATTTTCTCTACTTTAATGTTCTCTCTTACAACATTCTCGCAAATCAAAATTCTCACCATCACATCACAGTTAACCTGTAGTAACATCCACACTAACACCGTCCCACATATTATATAGCTACTTCGGTTTCAGTAAAATGCTAAGTTAACAGTAATGCCCCCTTTTTACCCTAGAATACATTCACACTGGTCTATTCACTGGCATTATTCTAACAATTCTCTCCTCTAAAAGACAGCCCCCCAAATAGTTGACATCAGTATGGACCCTGTAGCTAGGTAGTCTGGGTTAAAATCTCAACTTTGCCACTATCTTAGCTCTTCTGTGCTTAATTTTTACATCATTTAAAATAAAGGTAACACTAATACTTATAGGATTGTGAAGAATAACGGAATTACTATTTGCAGATGATTTATAAGATTCATGGTGATTATTACCATGGTAATGACTTTAATTAATAAATCTCCCCTGCATCATGAAACTCACTTTCTACTAGATCATTCCCATCAACATACAAACATACTTTAAAATTTTCTGTTTCACTTATAAAAATCTTCCTATTAACCCCACCTACCTCTCTGGCTACTGGCCCCTATATTACTTCCCTTTCAGCAAAACTCCTGGGAGAATCGATTCTACTCCCTGTCTCTAAGTCATCGGCTACTGTTCAGGTTTTTGTCCCCATGACTCCCCTAAATGTGCTCGTCTCAAAGTCACAAGTCAGCTTCATGCTGCTAAGTCCAATTACTAATTCTCAATTTTCATTTTGCTTAAACTATTAGAAATATTACATAGTTGATTTCTGCCCTCTTTTAGCTATTTTCTCTTCACTTGTCTTCCAGGACTCCACATGTTGTCGATTTCCCTGCCATCTCATTGGTTATTGTTTTTCAATCTGCTCCTCTAGTTATTTCCTGTCTCCCTAACTGGTAAGCTGTGAGTTCCAAGTCTGCATCTGGTGATTTTCTGTTCTGTTACTCTCTTTACTCTTTTGGTGAGTGCATCTCCTTCCGTGGGTTTTTAATACCTCCATCTGATTCTGAGTCTTACATGTGTATCTCTTGCTGAAATCTGTCTCAAAGCCTAGAATAATACAAAACATTGCTTTCTTTACATATCCAATTCCATACACCAATACCAAATCCTGACCTCCCCTCAGTACACATACTCAGCTAATAGTTCTTCCCATTTTAATTATCATCCATTATTATAGTTTCTCAAAACAAAAAGCTAGTCTTATTGTTGGCCCATCTTTTTCTCTCATATCACATATCAAATCCTGCTGTTTTTTATCTTCAGAACATCTAGAACTTGAATGCTAGTCCCATCCACTGTTGCCAACTGCATGTAAACCTTCCTAACCTCTTGCCACCATTCCTATAAGAGCCTCTTGGGAGTCCTGCTCTGCTCCTCGGCCACTGAGATTTATTTCCAATGAAATTTTAAGTCAGAGCATATTATTCCTTTATCAAATCATCTCTGTTTCATCCAAAATTCTTAGAATGATCTTTGATAGATTGAATATGTTCAGCTGATATTCATATGTTGAAATTCTACCCCCAGTGTAATGGTGTTCAGAGGCGTGGCCTTGGGAGATGATTGCCAGGAGAGCAGAGTCTAATAAATGAATTTTTGACCTTCTAAAAAGAACTCCCTCTGGGCTTCCTCGCTTTCAACACCATAAGAAGTAAATTTCTGTTGTTGAGCCACCCAGTCTTTGGTGGGCTTCAGGTTACTGAAGCCTGAACAGGCTCAGATAGTCATTGGGACTGAGATGTGTGGGTGCTGCCATAACAAATACTTAAAAGTACAGAAGGGCCGGTGCGGCGCCTGTGGCTCAAAGGAGTACGGCGCTGGCTCCATATGCCAG
>CAUYRH010077547.1:0-22906 GCA_963574655.1 Perodicticus potto
CTCCCAAGTAGCTGAGACTACAGATGCCTGTCACAACACTCAGCTGTTTTTAGAGACCAGGGTCTCTCTGTAGCACAGGCTGGTCTCGAACCTGTGAGCTTAGGCAATCCACCACCTTGGCCTCCCAGAGTGCTAGGATTACAGGCTTGAGCCACCGCTTCCGGCTACATTTATTATTTTTGCCTTGGCTTTTTATTTTTTTGTTTTTTTATTTTTTTTTGAGACAGAGCCTCAAGCTGTCACCCTGGATAGAGTGCTATAGCATCACAGCTCACAGCAACCTCCAACTCCTGGGCTCAGCGAGTCTCCTGTCTCCGCCTCCCAAGTAGCTGGGACTACAGGCGCCCGTCACAACGCCCGGCCATTTTTTGGTTGCAGCCGTCGTTGTTTGGCGGGCCCAGGCTGGATTCGAACCCGTCAGCTCAGATGTACATGGCTGGCGCCTTAGCTGCTTGAGCCACAGGGGCCGACAGAGTCCCTGTGGCTTAGTGAGTAGGGCACTGGCCCCATATGCCAGTTTTTTTGTTTTTTTTTAAAGACAGAGTCTCAGGCAGTGCCTGTGGCTCAGTGGGTAGGGTGCCAGCCCCGTATACCGTGGGTGGCAGGTTCAAACCCTGCCCCAGCCAAACTGCAACAAAAAAACTGCCAAGTGTTGTGGCGGGCACCTATAGTGGTAGCTACTCGGGAGGCTGAGGCAAGAGAATCGCCTAAGCCCAGGAGTTGGAGGTTGCTGTGAGCTGTGTGACGACGCCATGGCACTCTACCGAGAGCAATAAAGTGAAACTCTGTCTCTACAAAAAAAAAAAAAAAAAAAGACAGAGTCTCACTTTATTCCTCTTGATGTGCAATGGCATCATAGCTCACAGCAACCTCAAGCTCTTGGGCTCAAGTGATCCTCTTGCCTTGGCCTCCCAAGTAGCTGGGACTACAGGTGCCTGCCACAATGCCTGGCGATTTTTTTTTAGACTATAAAAGTATAAGTTTATTTTATATTAGAAAAAGGAAAGAGAGTGGGGGGAAGAGATGAGAGAGAGAGGAGAAAGCAGAGAACAGGGAGTGAGAGAAGGGAAGATGGGGGAGGGGAGAAAAGGAGCAAGAGAATGGCATGGCATCCCAAAGAAAGGAAGAATGCCAATTCACCCGGCTATTTTTTTAGAGACAGGTTCTCACTCTTGCTTAGGTTGGTCTCAAAGTCCTGAGCTTAGGCAATCCACCCACCTCCGCCTCCCAGAGTGCTAGGATTACAGGCCTGAGCCACTGTACCTGGCCTGACTTGGCATATTTATTTTTATTATATAGCATTCAATTAAAATGGACAAGTTTTTAGTAAGGAAACAGAAATTAGAAGATGACACTAGTGCATTGAATACTGCTTCATCCAGTACATTAGCAAGCAAATTAAAAACACTTAGTCATTAATATAATAAAGATTATGGGTCATTTGGTTTCATATATAGTAAAGGAAATCCACCATGTCCCACATGAGTAATTTGTGGCAAAACATTAGCAAATGAAGCTATCGTTCCTAACAAATTAAAGAGACATTTACAATCTAGACATTCCCACTTGTCTAAAAAGCCAGTGGAATAATTCAAACAACTTGCGCTCAGTAATACTAAACAAGCAAGGGCGGCAGCTGTGGCTCAGCGAGTAGGGCACCGGCCCCATATGCCGAAGGTGGCGGGTTCAAACCCAGCCTTGGCTGAACTGCAAAACAGAAAAATAGCTGGGTGTTGTGGCGGGCGCCTGTAGTCCCGGCTACTCGGGAGGCTGAGGCAAGAGATTCGCCTAAGCCCAGGAGTTGGAGGTTGCTGTGAGCAGTGTGACGCCACGGCACTCTACCAAGGGTGATAAAGTGAGACTCTGTCTCTACAAAAAAAAAAAAAAAAATACTAAACAAGCAAAAATACAGACCAAATATGCAATGATATCAGATAAAGCACAAGAAGTGAGTTACATCTTGCAGAAATCGTAGCTAGGAAAATGAAATCTCATACAATTGCAGAACCCATTGCCTGCTGTGCAGTTGTAAAACCAACATTTGGGAAAGAATAACAAAAGGAAATTTTTAAAATTCCACTTTCAAATAATGCAGTTTCTTGGTGTGTTAAGGATTTATCTGAAAATATAGAATTTCAAGTAATATTTCACCTCAAAGAAGTAAACATGCTTGCAATTCAGTTGGATGAATCTGTTGATATCAGTGGTAAACCTCCACTTTAGCATTCAGTAGATCTGTCTATAAAGTAGAATCAGAACAGTTTTTCTTTTTTCTTTTTCTTTTTTTTTTTTTTGAGACAGAGCCTCAAGCTGTCACCCTGGATAGAGTGCCATGGCATCACAGCTCACAGCAACCTCCAATTCCTGGACTCAAGCGAGTCTCCCACCTCCGCCTCCCAAGTAGCTGGGACTACAGGCGCCCTCCACAACGCCTGGCCATTTTTAGGTTGCAGCCGTCATTGTTGTTTGGCGGGCCCAGGCTGGATTCGAACCCGCCAGCTCAGGTGTACGTGGCTGGCGCCTTAGCCCGTTGAGCCACAGGTGCCGAGCCAGTTTTTATTTTTTCAACCACTCTTTTTTTTTTTTTTTTTTTTTTTTTTTTGTAGAGACAGATTATAACTTTATCGCCCACGATAGAGTGCTGTGGCGTCACACAACTCACAGCAACCTCCAACTCCTGGGCTTAGGCGATTCTCTTGCCTCAGCCTCCCAAACAGCTGGGAGTACAGGTGCCCGCCACAACACCCGACTATTTTTCTCTTTTGCAGTTCAGCCGAGGCCAGGTTTGAACCCGCCACCTTCAGTATATGGGGCCAGTACCCTACTCGATGAGCCACAGGGGCCACCCCCTAACTTTTTTTTTAGAGACAGTCTCACTTTATCACCCTCAGTAGAGTGCTGTGGCGTCACAGCTTACAGCAACCTCCAGGTCTTGGGCTTAGGCAATTCTCTTGCCTCAGCCTCCCTAGTAGCTGGGACTACAGGTTACCGCCACAACACCCGGCTATTTTTTTGTTGCAGTTTGGCCAGGGCTGGGTTCGAACCCGCCACCCTTGGTATATGGGGCCAATGCCCTACTCCCCAAGCCACAGGCGCCGCCCCCCCCCACCGCTCCGAACAACAACAAAGGGCCAAGATATTGTCTATTTGATTGATAATTACTTTAATACTAATAACTTACCTTGGGATTCCTGCATAAGTATTTGTACAGGTGGAATCCCATTTATGTCCAGAGGTCTAAACGGATGTGTTAAAAGAATCTAATAATTGCCAGGTACTGCGGCTCATACCTGTAATCCTAGCATTCTGAGAGGCTGAGGCGAGTGGATTGCTTGAGCTCACGAGTTCAAGACCAGCCTAAGCAAAAAGCAAGATACCTGTCTCTACTAAAAATAGAAAAACTGAGGCAAGATCACGTAAGCCTGAGTTGGAGGTGGCTATGAGCTGTGATGCCATAGCACTCTACCCAGGGTGATAGCTTGAGACTACGTCTCAAAAAAATAAAACATAAAAAAAAAAAACAGAATCCAAAAGTTATTTTTACTCACTGTTTTCTACACAGAGAAGTGCTAGCTTCAGAATCATTGATGCCTGAATTACAAAAGGATCTAGATGACACTGTTGAAATTATTAGTTATGTAAAAAGCAAGCCATTGCTATCAAGATTATTTGCAGAATTATGTTCCTCAGTGGATGCTTCTCATATGCAGCTTTCATTTGCAGATGGTTATCTCGAGGAAGAGTCCTATCGAGGTTTTATGAATTAAAAGAGGAAGTATCAACCTTTTAAAAAACACAGCATTCTGGCTCAGCACCCGTAGCTCAGTGAGCAGGGCGCTGGTCACATACACCGAGGCTGGCGGTTCAAGCCTGGCCCAGACCTGCTAAACAACAATGACAACTGCAACAAAAAAATAGCTGGATATTGTGATGGCGCCTGTAGTCCCAGCTACTTGGGAGGCTGAGGCAAGAGAATCCCTTAAGCCCAAGAGTCTGAGGTTGCTGTGAGCTGTGACACCACAGCACTCTACCAAGGGTGACATAGTGAGACTCTGTCTCAAAAAAAATAAATAAAAAATGCAGTATTCTAAATTAGGCGATTTACTTTGTGACAAAGTTTGATGCAATAAAGTTAAATTTCTTTCAGATTAATTTTAGTGTTTGAATACTTTGAATAAGAATATGCAGGCAGGGGTGGTGCCTGTGGCTCAAGGAGTAGGGCGCTGGCCCCATATACCGGGGGTGGCAGGTTTAAGCCCGGCCCCAGCCAAAACTACAAAAAAGAAAAAAATAGAATATGCAGGCAAATCATAAAAATATTAATATTCTCACATCTACAGATAAATTTAATGCTTTCAGGGAAAAATTACTGCTCTAAAAGGAGAGGATTAAAAGAGAAAATGCAGTAGAAATGTCTGAACTAGTGAAAAGGTGTAAATGGGATAAAAATCTTACTGAACAAATTTTACAAACTTTAGATTTATTGTACGCAAATTTTGAAAAATGTTTTTTTGCATCTACACTTGACATAAGATCTCTGGATTGGGTGAGAAATCCCTATAAGTGTGTGTATATCAGCAAACATAAATATTACAGAAGAGGAAGAGTTAATGAAAATAAGAAGTGACAGAGAATTGCAATTAAAATATTCAGCAACATATTACAACCTTTTGGTTATCACTCAGGGGTGAATTTCCAAATATTACCAAAAAAGCAATAGAAATACTTCTTTCATTCTCAATGTCATATTTGTGTGAAGTGAGCTTTTCTGCAATGAATAATATTAAAACAAAAATCAATCACAGCTAGAATCCTTGGCACATAATTTAAGAGTATGCCTGTCCAAAATTTGACCTTGCGAAGAAGATATTCTAAAAAAAAAGTCAAGCTCAGGCCAGCACCGCAGCTCTCTGAGGCTGAGGCAGGTGGATCATCTAATCTCAGGAGTTTGAGACTAGCCTCAGCAACAGCGAGATGTTGTCTCTACCAAAAAAACTAGCCGGGCATTGTGGTGGGCGCCTGTAGTCCCAACTACTCAGGAGACTGGGGCAGGAGGACCATTTGAGCCCAAGAATTTGAGGTTGCTGTAATCTTTTATGCCATGGCACTCTATCCAGGGTGAAAAAAGGAGACCTGTCCCAAAAAAGGCAAGCTCAGATATCTAATTAAATGTTAAAGTATAATAAACAGAAAAATAATTAAGTATTTTAAAGATTTTGTTATCTTTTTATTGCAAATTATGATAAACTATTTTGTTTTCTGGCCATGATGGTGCATTTTGTTTGTGTTAATAAATAAATCAAAAAAGGTATTTTTTTTACCTTTTTTTTGATCAATGTAATTTAAGTGTGCCATGGAAGTTTTACTATAGGTTCAAGTGTGCCATGAGATAAAAAAGTTTGAAAAACACTTTTCTAGATAATTGGCATCCAAGATAACCAAAGCAAACAAGAAAAGGTAGATTGTTCCCAAGATACAGTGTTTAAGCTTGGTTCAATCTGTATTGTCACTCACTAGCAGCCAGAGAAATTCAAAATACAGCAATAATGAGTTACCATTTTCTGCCTGAAGAGTAAGTGAGATTTTGTGACAGTGTGTGGTGCTGATGAGGGTGCAATTTGCGCTGCTGGCAGATGTGTAAATAGGTGCATTCCGTTTAGAAAGATCTCAAAGTTTATACAAACACACACACCCATAGAGTACTCTATAGCCATTAAAAATCATGATTTTTTTTTTTTAAAGTGATGGGGGTCTCACTGTCTTGCCAAGGCAGGCAGTGGAGTGCAGTGACTAAAAAAAGGTAATCTTGATTTTTTTTTTTTTTTAAAGACTGCCAAATGGAAAAACAAAATACAAAAACTTCATATATTAAGTGGGAAAACTGGGTGATAAAAATGCATATATATAAATTATAATTCTGATTTAGTTTTTTATATACACAGAGAATTGCATGAGTTATGCTACAGTTAACTGGTTTCTTGCCATACAGGATGGCTTATGCCTACAATCCCAGCACATTGTGAAGCCGTGGTGGGAGGATCGCTTTAGCCCAGGAGTTCAAGGTTGCAATGAGCTGTGATCGCACCATTGCGCTCCAGCCTGGGCTACAGAGCGAGTTTGCATCGCAAAACAAATCAAAACAAAACTGTGGCTTTTTTTTTTTTTTTTTTTGAGACAGAGCCTCAAGCTGTCACCCTGGACAGAGCGCCATGGCAACACAGCTCACAGCAACCTCCAATTCCTGGGCTCTAGCAAGTCTCTTGCCTCAGCCTCCCAAGTAGCTGGGACTACAGGCGACCGCCACAACGCCCGGCCATATTTTGGTTGCAGCCGTAATTGTTTGGTGGGCCCGGGCTGGATTCGAACCCACCAGCTCAGGTGTACGTGGCTGGCGCCTTAGCCCGTTGAGCCACAGGCGCCGAGCCGTGGCTTCTTGATGTTATTTTTCCTGGGTAATGGGAATTATAAATAACATTTTTCTTTTTATATTTCTGTTAATTTTCTAAATTTCCTGCAACGAGAATGTACTACTTGTATAATCAGGAAAATGTCACTAATCAGCATGTGTCTAGGAGGCACTGGGTCCCTGTGAAGTGGCCGGTAACGCTCTGCTTCCCTCCACAGCTGCTGCTGGACACCCACTCCCTGAAGATGGTGCTGCTCGACCTCCCCTCCATCGGCTCTCAGGTGGTGAGGAAAGCACCTGCCAGCTACACTAAGATCGTTGTGAAAGGCATGACCAGGGCTGAGATGATCCTCAAGGTGATGGCGTGCATCTTTTAAAGGCACCTGTTAAAAGGGGCTGTGTATTTGGTCACTTATTCCAAGGAGTTTCGGTTTTTGAAAGCACAGGGTAGGACCTATTCCCACAAGCCCCAAAAGATTGCCCACATTTTGGCTGGACTGAATTTTAGCCTCAACAGTACTGTGGGCAATCAGTGGCCAGTTACTTGGGGATTGGTAGTTTTTCCCAACAAGGGGATTTTTCCGCCATCATGGGATTGTTTAGTAATGCGATTTGGCCAAGACTGGAAGTTAGGTGAAATTGTTGCTGTAAATCAGTGGCTAAGTCAGGGATCCCTCTGTTTCCCAATAGGGATTTCAGGCCCAGCCATCCATTACTCCTTTCCACATGAGGCTGTCTGTACTCTGCAGCTTTACAAGGACTCTGAACAGATGTTGTAGTAACTGAATCTAATCAGCAAATGGGTTTTTTAAAGCCTCATTTAACAAAATATTGTACTTTGGATGATGAATGTCTGAAGCCTTGAGCATCTGCATCTGATTTCCACCTGTACTTGGTGAGAACCAAGGGAGCAAATGGTGCTTCCGTGATGTGGTCTTTAAGGTCTAGGGCCTGTAGTTGCTTCAGGCCTGTGTCCCAAAAGGAATAACTTGGACGATGGCAGGAGTAGAAAATAGCAGCGGGGCCTCAGATTCCAGCAGGAGGGAGCAGGTGAGGACACTGCTCGAACCTTGAGTTTACGGCCTGTGGAAATTCAGAGCAGCATAATCTTTTTCTTCTGCAGCTGTCTCGCCAGGGAGGACAGCATACAGTTTGGGAATTATCTGCAGAGGATTCCTGAGTGAACTACTCCTTGCCACTCTTTGGTACATTGTCTGGAATTCAAAACAAAATCAGTCTGCTGGGGGAAAAAAATCAGATACTGCATTCCAAAACCAAATGGAAATTGACTGGAGGATTGCAGCGCCATTCCTTTCCTTTCATCTGTGTATTAAAGGATAGTTTAAATAAGTACAGTCAAATGGAGCTCAAGGTTTTAAGTCTTCAAGATAGGCAGCTTTGGGATTTTTCTTTTTTTCCTTTCTTTCTTTTTTTTTTTTTTTTTTTTTTTTTTTTGAGACAAGGTCTGACTTTGCCGCCCTGGGTAGAGTACTGTGGCATCATAGCTCACAGCAACCTCAAACTCTTGGGCTCAAGTGATCCTCTTGCCACAGCCTCACGGTAGCTGGGACTACAGGTGCCCACCACAACACCTGGCTAGTTTTAGAGACAGCGGTCTCACTTTTTCTCAGGGTGGTCTCAAACTTGTGAGCTCAAACAACCCACCCGCCTCGGCCTCCCTGAGTGCTGGAATTACAGGTGTGAGCCACCGTGCCCAGCCCATCTTTGAGATTTTTGTTTTTGAGAAAATCCCTTACATCACTTCCTTTTACTGAGCGTTTCTCAGGAATAAAGATTTATCAAGACAGAAGGCCCAGGTTCCATGTACTCATAAAAAAATGTCTCAAACAGAAGATCCTCTAACATAGTGTTTCCCAGATGGTCCTAATATTTAGTTAGTTAGTTAGTTTTATTTCAGTAGTCTTAAGGGGTACAGGCGTTTTGAGTTTCTTGTTTGTTTTTTTGAGTCAGATTCTCAATCTGTCACCTCAGGAGAGTGCCGTGGCATCATAGCTCATAGCAACCTTTAACTCTCGGACGTGAGCAGCCCTCTTGCCTCACCCTTCTGAGTGGCTGGTACTATAGGTGTGCACCACTATACCTGGCTAATTTTTTTCTTTTTAGTAGAGACAGGGTCTTGCTCTTGCTCAGGCTAATCTTGAACAATCCACCCTCTTCAGCTTCCCAGAGTCCTGGGATTACAAGTGTAAGCCACCTCGCCCAGCAGGGATGCAAGTGTTTTTGTTACGTGGATGAATTGAAGTCAGGGCTTTCAGGGTACCTGTCCCCAGGTATATGGTACCTAACTGGGTGGTCCTAATATTTTAAAAATCACCTAGGACCCGAGGCAGGCCTACTGTTTTAGAATCTTCAGAGGAGGGGCACAGGTGTCTGTTCTTTACAGAGAAATCCAGGGAGTCAGTAAACTCAGGAAACACTGCTCTAATTGACTGTCACGACGAAACAGGCCACCGGGACACTACTGAGTTTAGGGGGGCTGCCACTTGAGGGGATCTTGCAAAATCCATTTTGTGCTTGGCCTGGGTGAGGAGAGGACCCTGCCCGCGACTGTGACCTCCTGAGCCCCACTCTCATCTCCTCCCTCGCAGGTTGTGATGGCCCCTCACGAGCCCTTGGTGGTGTTTGTGGACAACTATATCAAACTCCTCACAGACTGCAACACGGAAACCTTCCAGAAGATACTGGACATGAAGGTTAGCCCAGTGTCTCGTTTTATCCACACCTGCTCATCCTTCTCACACTCTGTGGTTCTAAACGAGGGGCAGGTTACAGGGACAGCGTGAACCCAGGCCTGTCCACACTGCTGCCGCTACTCGCAAATGTGTGCGCCTGGCCCCACCCGCCAGTCAGACCCGAGGAAGCCTTTGGAGGAGGATGGTCCTGGGCGTGTGAACGCCAGGATTCTTGTGACAACTCCGTACTCACTGAGACCCACTGCTCTGCAGAGGAGGGGGGTGCCGGGAGTGGCATGCAGAGCGGGGATTTTCCTCCGCCCCCACCCCCGGCCTTTCCTGCCCTTTCTTCTCTCTCAAGCCCTCTTTTCTCTCCGATCTGTAACCTTTTCCTCTTCCCTCACCTTTCTCCCAGGGCTGGTCATTCCCCTGAGGAGAGTGTTAATGCTCAGCCTCGAGTAATTAGGCTGTTTTTAGAGCCTCAGCTTTCCCAGATACTGCACCGTCCCCTCTTGGCCACTCCGACCCAGATGCAGGACCATCCTCCTTTCTCTGTCACCTCAGGGGCTGAAGAGGAGCGAGCAGAGCAGCATGCTGGAACTCCTGCGCCAGAGACTCCCCACCCCGCCCTCCGGAGCAGAAGGCTCCGGCTCCCTGTCCCTGATGGCTCCAACCCCGGAACAGGAGTCATCGCGCATCCGCAAACTGGAGAAACTAATTAAAAAGAGACTGTAGGGACACACTGGCACTTTTTCCCCCCTGGCCGATGACCCCCCCCCCCCGCAACCTTTTCTGTGCTCCCCATGATTCTCAAATCGTCAATCTTGAAGCTTTCGGGGACATTCGGGTTGTTAATAAGTTGTCTCCCATGCCCTGTCTTAATTCCTGTCCAGGTTGGAGTGGCCGAGTAAGGGCCACATTATAATGAGGTGGTTTAGATTATCTTTGATTCCCGAAGTAAAGACAGCGGCATGAAAGGGCCTGTGTTCACGCTGTTCCTCAGCTGCTCTTGGCTGAGGGAATTGTTGGTGGTTCACGTGGCCTCACCACAGCCGTCATACCTCTGACACATGGACCTTACTCCCTCCTGCATGCCTGTCCAGGCAGCTTGGAGGAGAAAGTCTGGATCCCAGCCCTTCCCCCCTCTGCTACTGTTGAGGTTACCTCTTCCGCCGGAATGCTGAGTCTTCTTCCCACATCTCTGGGTTTGGTTCTGGAGCCTAAGTTAATGAGGTGGCAGATGACAGGTGTAGGAAGCTGGCCTTTCTTTATGAAGGCAATGAAAGTGTGCACACTCTTCCTTGTAAATCCCATCTTCTAGTACATATTTTTTTTTTTTTAGGGACAGAGTCTCACTTTGTCGCCCTTGGTAGAGTGCCAAGGTTTCACAGCTCACAGCAACCTCCAGCTTCTGGGCTTAGGTGATTCTTTTGTCTCAGCCTCCTGAGTAACTGGGACCACAGGCACCTGCCACAATGCCTGGGTATTTTTTTGTTGCAGTTCGGTCAGGGCTGGGTTTGAACCCGCCCCCCTCGATATATGGGGCCGGCGCCCTACTCACTGAGCCACAGGCGCCGCCCTCCTAGTACATATTTTGTTTCTGGTGCTCTTCCTGACTTGGCCAGGTAATCCCTGCATTCTTCCCATTTCTCAGTAATCTCTAAAGGAGAGATGCCCTCAATCTCCCCCAGCTTACAGGATTGTATGTGCCCAGCCTTGGAAGCAGGTGTCCTGTCTGCTGAAAGACCCCTGACAGGCGTCTGAGACACACCCAGGTCTGGGTGGGAGGGAGGGTTCTGCTTGGTGCACTCACTGGGCTGTGTGAGGAAGTTCCATCCTCCATTCCTTTGATTCCCACTCTGCTTCTGACTTCCTGACAAAGGGTTGCCTTCTGTCCAGAAAAATTCCCTTGGAAAACATTTCCTAGGCTTTCCCCTCAGATGAAGCTGTGGGAACGCCCAGGAAGCCTGTGTCCCCTAATCCCCTTCCTATCCATCCATTTGAAAATCCAGAATACTTCCTAAAGTCACCTGAAACAACAAAGGTGATACGGGTACCCAGGGACGTGTCACTGTGTTCCTACTGAGAAAGAACCTCAGTCCATGGAGACCTCAGGAACAGAATGTTGGCCTTCGACACAGGGAACCTGGCCCAGCTCAGCAAGCAGCCTGTCCCCGGTCTGTCCACCGCCGGATCTCTGCAGAGCATGCAGGATGGAATCACCCCAGAGAATGGCTTCCATCTTCTCAAATCACCTTGAATCCAGAAAACGGGCAACACATCAGGTGGTTGCCCCGATTCACTTGGTTCACTCGAAACTAAGCCTCAGTTTACCAGGACTACAGCCACAGCCAATCAATGCTGGTGTCAGCTCTTGTACAAGAGTAATATTTATAGACCAGCGGGGGGAACTCTGGGGAGGAAAGTGGCGCTGTCTACAGAGAATGCACAGGACAGGCCTCAGGGTGAAATCAGGACATCAAGTTGCAACTCAGAAATGAGTTTTCAGGGCAGAGGAAGTTTCCTGAAAATCCATAAGACATGTGACAGCCATCTAGGAGGAAACTTCAGAGTTTAAAAATCTGCCCAGAAACTGATTCGTCCTCCCCACCGCTCTGTACTGCTCCCCTGCCCGCCCGTCAGCCGTCCTCCCTGACTCCGTCCCTCAGTCCCCACTCTGATCCTGCGCCTCATTTTTCCATCTGTTTCCACCTGTTCTTGCTAGTCAGCACACTCTTGCATGTTGAACATTCTAAACTTGAGAACAGTGAAAAGAAAAGAAGGGAGTGGGAGAAAGAGGGGTGGCCTTTAGTTGAGCTCTATTAGGAAGAAAGTCTAAATAAGACAATTGCAGGCAGCGCCCATAGCTCAGTGGGTAGGGCACCGGCCACGAGTTTGAACCCAGCCCCAACCTAAAACAACAGTGACAACTACAAAAAAAAAAAAAAATAGCTGAGTGTTGTGGCAGGCACCTATAGTCCCAGCTACTTGGGAGGCTGAGGCAAGAGACTCGCCTAAGCCCAGGAGCTGGAGGTTGCTGTGAGCTGACTCCACAGCACTCTACCGAGGGCAACAAAATGAGACTCTGTCTCAAAAAAGAAAAAAGGCAAGTGCAGGAGAGGCAGGGAGGGCCTTGGGAGAACACCCAGGAGCTCAGCAGAGGTTACATGGCCTTCTCTGACTGAGAAGAAGGGCACTGGGCCTGTCTCCAGACAGTGCAGCCGATCCCGCCAGTGGTGTCCACCTCGGGGAGCTGGGAAAGCCAATGGCCTCCTGCACCTGGTTCTTGTCACTCCTAGTGTTTACAGATCCACACTTTTCTGTTTGGTTCGTTCATGAGGAGCCGCTTTCTGGATATCTCCACACCATCATTGAGATGTCAAGCTGCTGTTTTTCACGGTTGGTGGTCACAGCCAGGGAAGCTGCTCTCCTGGTTTATTACTTTGTTAGTACTCCCCAAGGAACCAACAGATGTCAGTAGGAGTTATGTTAAATGTCTCATTGACGGGGACTGAATACTGTGTGCGCATCCAGTAAAGACAGAGTGTGTTTCTCTACAGAGGACATGTGTGTATGCCTCAGAGTCACCCAGGTAACTTTTAAAAGTTATGGCTGCCTGGAGACTTTGCATCCGTAAGTCTGGAGAGGGGCCTGGCATAGAGGCTTAAAAGCTCCATTGGTGATTATAATGTTGAGTCCTTACTAAGAATCATTGCAGTAGAGAGAAGTTTGCTCTGTTGAAGGGTTCCTGTGGCACTTTTGTATGAATGTATATTTTTCTGGTTCCCTAAGCAAGCGTAACTACTGTGCACCTGAGCTGGTACCAACATGGTAAAGATTCTTCTGCCGATAACGAGCAGCTGTGACGTTAAACTTGTGTTGATGGTGAAGACCATGTCAAGGGTCAGGCTCTGCCTATACTGAGTAGGATGCTTCTTGTTTTGATGACCAAACCCTAAGCAGAAGCCTTGTTTATCGATGTCACTTCAAAATAATATATGAAAGGGGCTCGGCGCCTGTGGCTCAATGGGCTAAGGCACCAGCCACGTATACCTGAGCTGGCGGGTTTGAATCCAGCCCGGGCCCTCCAAACAACCATGACGGCTGCAACCAAAAAATGGCCGGACGTTGTGGCAGGTGCCTATAGTCCCAGCTACTTGGGAGGCGGAGGCAGGAGACTCGCTTGAGCCCAGGAATTGGAGGTTGCTGTGAGCTGTGATGCTATGGCACTCTATCCAGGGTGACAGCTTGAGGCTCTGTCTCAAAAAAAAAAAATAATAATAATATATGAATGGAACAACCCATGGAAGCAGCAGCTAACAGCTCTGTGGTTCAGCTAAACTTACTGTACGCGTTTCTTCACTCCACTTTCTGTAGCCCTTTTAAGAACCAAAAGACAGAAACAACTCTGAAGTCACTTTGTGGTTAAAATAAATATTGCTAATTTATAATCAATAAATAATTCACTCTTATTATGGACACATTTCTCTGATAGCTGGCTTAGAGGTGCCCAGGCTGGAGAAGATTCTATTCTCTGTTCAGACTCTAACGGTGAAACGGAGCCACAATAGGGTACTTTAACTTCCGAATTTAGTTTTGGGATTGAAACTATCGTCACTTTCTTTTCTTTTCTTTTTTTTTTTTCTTTTCCTTTTTTTTTAAAGGCTAGTCAAGTGGAGCAGTGGGAGTGGAGAAGGGACAAAGGCATCTGTAATTGGTCGTGATCAATTAGTTATAAACGCCACTTTCTTTCTTTCTTGAAGAACAAAGGACCAGGACCCAGGGCCATGCCCGCCCAGCACCCAGGAAAGGTGCTGATTCCTTGCGTCTGCGGTGGCTCCTCTGTGCAGATCAAACCGGGTTGAGAGCAGACAAGCCAAGGCCAACCTAACAGTTGCAGGGCATGCAGGGTGAGCGGACAGGTCTGAGGCTGCTGCCTGATGCGAAGGATGTTATCCTGGCCCATCCTGAACTGCCGTCTGGCAAGGAAACCTGGTTCCCTGTTTACAGAATGCTCAGGGAAATGCCAAAAGCACACAGCTGGAAATGTCCTTCCCCTCCCTGGGAAGAAAACTCTCAAAATAACTGGCTTGCTTTGGGGGTATAGGCAAATGTTTCACACTTCTTGTCTACTCCAAGTCAGATTCCTAAAAATAAAATAGTCAGAACTGCTTTGGGCCATTTAAGCAATAGCCTTGGCAACATGGATACGCGGAAAGCTGGCATACATAAAGAATGCTGTTGCATTTTCTATAGTATATAAAAATGTCCAGTCTCATGCTAGTATTTATCAAAATAGATAGCCTCTTGGACCCTCAAAGTTCTATACCCATGGGACATATAAATTTCCTTAAAATAAAGGATTGCTTTTTTGTGTGAATATCTTTCATTTTCCCCATCTGGAAGTGATTTCTTGATGCGTATTAGAGTACCAAGTACTGCAGTTAATTAAAGCATTACTGGATGTCATTTGCTAGAATGTATTTCCTTACTGCTGACAGAAAACAGAACAGACTATAGGAAAGAATTAGCAAGCCCATGAACCTTGGGCTCCCCTCCCAGCAGCTGCCCCTGTCCCTGGGAAAGGAGCACCCTTCCTTGGCCGTCTAAGGAAGCAGGGCACAGAATAGAAGGTGGTCGTCATAGTCTGGCTGCCCACGGAAACCTCTCTGGATATGGTGTAAAGTGTCCTGCTTCTGATTTGGAGCCCTCCTTTCTCCCTGAATCTCTACCCTTATTCCAGTCGCAGCCTGCTTTTCCATGTGACTGCTGAGTGATTTCTCTCCTGTATGCAGCAAGTTAATCCTGTTTCCTTAATAACTGGGTGGGCATTTTGCAATGAAAACTTTTTGGGAAGTCTGATGTTCCTTGCAACTGTGGGAAATCACTTCCATCCGTTTGGTTTCAAGATCATTACCTAGTTTCCATTCTTTGCTTTCACCAGCTCCCCACTTTGTTAGGGCAGCCAGCGATCAATCGAATGAGAAAGAAACATCCATAGAACCCACCTAGATGGGCAGTGGTTTCCCGACCAGTTCTTTTCCTTCTCACCTACACAAGCGGGTGGGGAGGTGCTGGTGAGTCGTGGGACGTGAGGAATGGGCCCATTTTGAAACAAAAGCAGCCTGGGATTGGAAACATCTCCAGAAGGCCCGGTCTGCAGGTCTGGCCCTGGCACTTGACACTGGGCAAGTCATGGATCCTCTGAGCTCTGGTTTTCAATATCTCTGAAAGGGGATTGTAATGATTAGGGCCAGGTTGTCTGCCCGTGCTGTGTAAGCCATGGGCACTGTGAACCGTGTTCATTATCACTCGCCAGCTGGGGCCTGTGGCTAGCCTGACGGGACTGACTTTTGAGAAAAACGGCTCGTGGCAACACATCCTGCTGCAGTGACCAGGCTGCGTCCGCACAGGCCTCAGAGCATCTAGTCTTTGCCTTTTTAGGTCACAAGCATGATATCCAGCTTACTCAGGGTTTTAAGGCTCTCCAAGCTGTATTCCCTATGCCCTGGCAGCTGCTATTTCCATAGCATTTGGGGATAAACTTGCAGAAACTGAGAAGGGAGCTTCCTTCCTCCTGGTAGTGTTGCCGAGGCTGCCTGTTGTGGAAAATAGGGCACGTTTCCTCTGAATGCAAATTAGAAGGGTTGCCAAAGGCTCTCTTCCGAAAAAATTCTTTAGGTTATGGTGTCTGGTGTCCACAGGCCAGACTCTTCCGCTAGCTTCTCCTATCAGGGACAAAATTGTAGCCTACAGTCATTTTTTGTTTTTCTTTTCCTTTCTTTCTTTCTGGGTGTGTGTGTTTTTTGGTTTGTTTGTTTGGTTGGTTAGGGTCTTTTTGACCTATGATGCCAAAAAAAAATTATATATATATGTATATATATATATATATGGATTATCTTGGGAGAGGCAGTTTGAACTGGGAAGCCCAAGGTTCACAAGCTGTTTGGATTTCTTTACATTTGCCTTTCAAATCCCTATAATCAGCCAAAACGTTCCTACCTGACTTTTGATCCCCTTTGGGGATGTCAATTCAGAGAGTGTGGGGTGACATGTGATGTTAAAAAAATAAAAAATAGCATCAAATGCTTTTCCCGCTAGGAATGATTCTCACTTCATCTGAGAGCCTCTGCTCAGTCATCAAATGGAATTAGCACAAATGTCATGCCTCCTCCTATTTGGTGTAATTTTTCAACAAATGAGAAATTAACATAGCTTCTCAAAAAATGTGCCTCTACTTCCGGGGCCAAGAAAAGCATTTGCAAAGTGGGCTGCAACTTTCAGGGGTCCCAAGTGAAACAGTGGGAGGAAACCCTCGCTCCTTCCTCTTGTTTGCTTTGCGCTGATGGAAAAGGAAGGCGCTTCTCAGGGAGAGGGGACACGTGCCAGCTGCCAAAGAGACCACATTCCCCAGCACTCTGGACAAAAAAGCAGCACTGTAATTGGGCTCACTAGAGCAAGCACTGAAGAGCTTTTGCAGGCAAATGGGAAAAATACCAATGCTATATAAAGAAAACTTCAGGTCACTTGAGGAGAGCCACACCTGTGCCCATCACATCCCTCCAACTGCTTTTTTGGGAGGACAGAGTCTTGCTCTGTTGTTCCAGGCTAGAGTACCACGGCATCAGCCTTGCTCCCAGCATCCTTAAACTCCTGAACTAAAGTGACCCTTTTGCTTCAATCTCCCAAGTAGCTGGGACTGCAGGTGCCACCACAACATCCAGCTGTGTTTCTATTTTTGGTAGAAATGAGGATTCACTCTTGCTCAGGCTGGTCTTAAACTCGTGAGCTAAGCAGTCCACCAGCCTCAGCCTCCCAGAGTGCGAGGATTACAGGCATGAGCCACCGCACCCAGCCTGTTGAACTGCTCTTAACGGACCCAAGTGTCAGGTCTGCAGCTGGCTAGCTGGGCCAGCAGAAGAGGGTGCTGAAAGTGGGTAAGGTCTCAGGTGGTTCATCCCTGGGCTATGGCTGAAGATCCCAGCTGCTGTCTGGCCTGCAAATAATATCTTTGGTCATGAGAAGGTCTGGGTGATTTCAGTGCCATCTGCACACGGGAAGGGGGGAAATAGGTAAAGAGTGGGAGGCAAAAGGGAACAACTTACTGCATATGTATTTACTCTGTTCTGGATACATCATGACATCTCATCAGGTCAAAATCCCTGTTGAGTAAGGTATAATCAGCTCCATTTTTTTGGATGGGACCTGGAGGCTCAGAGAGGGTAAGTGACATACCCAAGGCTCATGGCTAGTAAGGGGCCAAGCCAGGATTGGGCTCAAATCTTATGCCTTGTCTTTGTACTACATCAGTAGTTTTCAAATTTATGAGACAAAATTTACATGGCATCCCCATTATATAAAACGGACAAAAGTATTTTATTCATGCATCTTATGAGTTCAAACATTTTTCAAAGCAAAGCAATCAGAATGCTAAAACTATTTCAGTAAATAGAAAGCATTTTAGGCTGGACACAGTGGCTCATGCATATAATCCTAGCACTCCGGTAGGCCAAGGCTGGTGGATTGCTTGAGCTCAGGAGTTTGAGACCAGCCTAAGCAAGAGCAAGACCTTGTCTCTACTATAGCAGAAAAACTAGCCAGGTGTTAAGGAGACTGAGGCAGAAGGATCCTTTTTAGCCCAGGAGTTTGAAGTTGCTGTGAGGTAGGCTGATACCATGGCACTCTAGACTGGGCTACAGGGTAAGACGCTATCTCAAAAAAAAAAACATTTATTTTAGATCTAAAATTATGGATAAAATTTGCATGTATTAGGCTCGGCGCCTGTGGCTCAGCGGGCTAAGGCGCCAGCCACGTGCACCTGAGCTGGCGGTTTGAATCCAGCCCGGGCCGCCAAACAACAATGATGGCTGCAACCAGAAAATGGCCGGGCGTTGTGGCGGGTGCCTGTAGTCCCAGCAACCTGGAGACTCACTTGAGCCCAGGAATTGGAGGTTGCTGTGAGCTGTGATGCCATGGCACTCTATCCAGGGTGACAGCTTGAGGCTCTGTCTCAAAAAAAAAGGATTTGCACAGCCAAAAGGATCCCTAATGTAACTGGCTTCACATTGGCTTTTCCACTGTGGGTGCAGCAACTTAAATGAATCTTCATCTCTATCCACAACACTTACGACCCTTGACAATCAGTCCTAGAAGATAAGTGCAAGTCATCATGACAATTCCTATACTGTAAAAAGAAACTGCAGCAAGTTAGGATGCAATCTTGGCCTTGTGTAGTCTCAGCTCTTCAGGAGGCTGCAGGAAGAGGGGAGGATCTCTTAAGCTCAGGAAGGAGTTCCAGGTTGCAGTGAGTTAAGATTGTACTCGTGCACTCCAGCCTGGGCAACAGAGAACCTGTCTTTATTTATTTATGGAGTCTCACTTTGTCACCCTCGGTAGAGTGCCTGGTGTCATAGCTCACAGCAACCTCCAGCTCTTGGGCTTAGGTGATTCTCTTGCCTCAGCCTCCTGAGTAGCTGGGACCGCAGGTGCTTGCCACACCCCTTGCTAGTTTTTGTTGCAGTTTGGCCGGGACCAAGTTTGAACCCGCGAACTTCGGTATATGGGCCCGGCACCCTACTCACTGAACCACAGGTGCCGCCGGAGAGCCTGTTTTTAAAAAAATAAAAGAGAATGCAGTCTTTTTTTATTTTGAGACAGAGCCTCAAGTTATCGTCCTGGGTAGAGTGCCGTGGCATCACAGTTCATAGCAACCTCAAACTCCTGGGCTTAAGCAATTCTCTCCCAAGTAGCTGGGACTACAGGCGCCCACCACAATGCCCGGCTATTTTTTGGTTGTAGTTGTCACTGTTGTTTGGCAGGCCTGGCCTGGATTCAAACTTGCCAGCTCTGGTGTATGTGGCTGGTGCCTTAGCCACTTGAGCTACAGGCCTCCCCCAAGAGAATACAGTCTTATGATGAGGGTAAACTGGAGCAATGGGCAGTGAAGTAGGCTGCTGCTGAGGAAGAAGCAAGCCTGGTGTATTGGCAGTTTTGGGGTCACCCAGCAACCGCTGCAGAATGTAGCCAGAAATTCCAGACCCAGCTCCCCTCAGACCAGTTAGGATCTGGGACACAATTGTCCTTTATCTATTCCATTTACTACGTCGGGACGTCTTCTCGGAGAGAACACTGGAGTAGAAACAGTAAGGAGAGGAAAAGGTCAGAAATGCTATGGTTAAAAATTTCACGGCTGGCCTGGTGTGGTGGCTCACACCTGTAATCCCAGTACTGTGGCAGTCCAAAGCGGGTGGATTGTCTGAGCTCAGGAGTTCAAGACCAGCCTGAACAAGGGCGAGACCCCATCTCTGAAAGAAAAAAAAAAAATAACTAGGCATTGTGGTAGGCTGAGGCAAGAGAATCAGCCGAGCACAAGAGTTTGAGGTTGCTGTGAGCTATGACGCCAAGGTACTTTACCGAGGGTGAAGTAAAAAAAAAAAAACAAAAAAAAAACAACAATTTTTTTTTCAGGGCCACTTGGGCGCAAAGGTGAAGGAAGCTGTAGTCCCAGCTACTCCGGGGCCAGGCAGAAGGATCCGTTAAGCACAGAAACTATAGACTCAATTGCAAAATCATCGTTACTGTGAATAGCCACTGCATTCCAGGTTGGGCATCGCAGTGAGATCCGGTCTCTTTAAAAGAAAAAATCTCGCGGGTGATGCTGGTAGATGAATTCGGGAAAAGACGCCCTAGTTACCCCTTCATAAGCCGAACCCACAGACTACCCTTTCTGCTGCCTTCGGAAGCGAGGGCACCCGACTCAGACTCAGGGTCCCGGAGTCGGGTGGCAAGGAAGCAACGTCAAAGCGGTATTCTTCCAGAAGTCAGAAGTCTGTTTCGACCGGGCGACCGCAGGTCGACCCCGGGACGGAAGTGACGCTACTGCGCCGAACACTTCCGGAGCCGTGGTGACTACTCTGCCGGAGGAAAGAGTGGGGACTCGACCGGCGTAGGCCCGCGGCCTCTGCCGCTGGTGGGCTCCAGTCTGACCCCTCTGGCTCGATCTGACCTGGTCTGGCCCGCCCGGACTCAGCGGGTGCTGGGCCGAGGCTCCAGGTAAGTATGCAGCGCGAGTTGCGGCCTTGTTTACCCTGGCGGGCCGGTAGGGGGGCCTCCCCGCGCACCTCCGGGGTCGGACCGGGACTCCGCCTTCGCCGCAGCCGGCGAGGCCGGGCGCTCCCCGCCGTCGGTACATAGCCTAGCGTTCCCCGCTTTCGGCAGAGGGGCTGTCGGAGGTTACCAGTCCGGGGAGGCAGGCGCCTGGCGTCTCTCTGCCTTTTTCTGCCCCTGCCTTCTCAGCTCGCAGAGAGGTCGGAGGCCAACGCCTCTGACCGACAGGAGCTGGAACATCTGGGCCCTCCTCGCCTGGGACGCCGGGGAAACGCGCTCCTCCGGGCTCCCCACTCGGGTCATCTTTGGTTAACGCCCGTCTGTGTAGGGTCCCTCCAGCGCGTGGGCTCCAGGTCCGCGCGGATATCACAGATACGCGGCGCCTTGAAGGGGCATGCGGCTCAGGACCCGCGCCGCCTCCTGCACCGACAGGATGTAGAGGCAGCCTTGTTCTCGGATAACTTCGCTTTAGTACGTTACCCTGTGCCATAGAACTTTCTGTCACAGGGACATATTCTGTACCTTTGCTGTTAATTATAGTAGCACATGTGGTTATTAAGCATTTGACATGTGGTTGGTGCGGCGCAGGATTTAAGTTTAATTAAATAATGGCATGTGGCTAGTGGCTACTGTATTAAACAAGATAGATTAAAAAAAGAAAAAGAGGATTTGGCTCCCGTAGCTCAGTGAGTAGGGCGCCAGCCACATACACCCAGGCCGACAGGTTCCATCCCGGCCAAGGCCTGTTAAACAACAATGACAATTCCAACCAAAAAAATAGCTGGGCGTTGTGGCAGGCGCCTGTAGTCCCAACTACTTGGGAGTCTGAGACAAGAGAATCGCTTAAGCCCAGAAGTTTGAGGTTGCTGTGAGCTGTGACGCCATGACACTCTACCGATGGTGACATGGTGAGAGTCTTGTCGCCAAAGGAAAAAAAAAAAAAGAGGTCAGGCGTGGTTGCTCAAGCCTGTGATCCTAGCACTCAGGGAGACTGAGGATCACTTGAGCTCAAGAGTTCCAGACGGCCTGAGCAAGAGGGAGACCTCATTTCTAAAAAATAGCTGGGAGGCCAGGCCCGGTGGTTCACGCCTGTAATCCTAGCACTCTTAGAGGCCCTGGCAGGCAGATCGCTTGAGCTCACAAGTTTGAGACCAGCCTGAGCAAGAGTGAGACCCCATGTCTATTTTTTTTTTTTTTTTGAGACAGAGCTTCAGGCTGTCACCCTGGATAGAGAGCTGTGGCATCACAGCTCACAGCAACCTCCAATTCCTGGGCTTAAGCGAGTCTCTTGCCTCTGCCTCCCAAGTAGCAGAGACTATAGGCGCCCGCCACAACGCTGGGCCATTTTTTGGTTACAGCTGTCATTGTTGTTTGGCTCTGCCAGCTCAGGTGTATGTGGCTGGCACTTTAGCAGCTTGAGCCACAGGCGCAGAGCTGAGACCCTGTCTCTAAAAAGTAGCTGGGCTTTGTGGCAGGCAGCTGTAGTCCCAGATACCTGGGAGATTGAGGCAAGAGAATCGCTTGAGCCCAAGAATTTGAGGTTGCTATTTTAAAAGAAAAAAAGGAAGAAGAAAGAAAAAGGAAAAATAAAGGATGTAGAGTGTAGGAATTTTTTTTTTTTTTTTTTTTTTTTTTTCAGAGACAGAGTCTCACTTTATCACCCTCGGTAGAGTGCTGTGACATCACAGCTCACAGCCACCTCCAGTTCCTGGGCTCAAGCGATTCTCTTACCTCAGCCTCCCGAGTAGCTGGGACTACAGGCGCCGGCCACAATGCCTGGCTATTTTTCTGTTTTGCAGTTCAGCTGAGGCCAGGTTTGAATCTGCCACCTTCGGTATATTGGGTTGGCACCCTACTCATTGAGCCACAGGTGTCTCCGGAGTGTAGGATTTTGAAACTTAAGTTGCTGATTCATATTTTTGTGCCAGATAGTCATCTTTTTTTCTTTTTTTCTTTTTTTTTTTTTTTAATTGAAACAGTCTCAGTTTGTTACACTGGGTGGAGTGCCTTGGCATTATACCTCCCAGCAACCTCAAACTTTAGGGCTCAATCTATTGTCTTGCGTCAGCCTCCCTAATAGCTGGGACTACAGGTGCCTCCCACAAGGCCCGACTTTTTTTTTATTGTTATTGTTTAGCAGGCCTGGTCCGGTTTCCAACTCACCAGCCCCAGAGCATGTGGCCGGCACTCTAACCACTGAGCTATGTACAGGTGCCTTCTGCCACATAGTTTTCTTTGGAAATGAAGATAATAAGTGATGATTCACTGCTAAATATCATATCTGAAATAAATATTAGTGAAACTCACCCAAATATCTGTTTTCTGTGTGGCCAGGCTACCCAGATATCTGTGTTTCCTTTGTGGTCAGGTTTTCTGAACACATGACCTTGGCTCTGGGGAAAATAATTTCTGTTACTTCATTTCTTTTTTTTTTTTTTTTTTGAGACAGAGCCTCAAGCTGTCACCCTGGATAGAGTGCCGTGGCATCACAGCTCACAGCAACCTCCAACTCCTGGGCTCAAGCGAGTCTCCTGCCTCTGCCTCCCGAGTAGCTGGGACCACAGGCTCCCGCCACAACGCCCGGCCTTTTTTTTTGGTTGTAGCCGTCATTGTTGTTTGGCGGGTCCAGGCTGGATTCGAACCTGCCAGCTCAGGTGTATGTGGCTGGCGCCTTAGCCCGCTGAGCCACAGGCGCCGAGCC
>CAUYRH010077550.1:0-17091 GCA_963574655.1 Perodicticus potto
GATAGGGACGGTGAAGAGGTTTCAGTTGATGTAGTAAGTGGTTCACTATTATTATTTTGCAGTTTTTGGTTGGGGCTGGGTTTGAACCCACCACCTCTGGCATATGGGGCCGGTGCCCTTTTCCTTTGAGCCACAGGTGCCGCCCTAGTAAGTGGTTTATAAGTGGCCGGCAGAGATGTGACTGATCTTTGCTTTCCTATCTTCTCTGTTATCTGGTAAACGACAGATACTGGTGACACATTAGAATAAGGTCTCATAGCTCATGGCACTAAGATTTTTTTCTGTTTAAAATCCTGATCAATTCTCTCCCCCAACCTGACTTAGGATGGATTTTGGGGAGATGACTCTATTTGACCTTACTTTGGGGAGCAGGGGAGAAGGGAGGCGTGGCAGATGCAAAGGACGGTCAAATGGTGGCAGCGGGAGACCGGCTGGGCAGCTTCTGGGTCTCCTTGAAATGGGCTCATGGTTTCCTTCCAGTTTACTGCGGCTTCTATGGGACTTCTGTGATTTACACACGGGATTAGAGGTTAATGGAACCCTAAGTTATGTTTTATCACTCACGAAGCTGTTTCTGGAATTATATTTCATATTCCATCCCATTTCTGATAGTTTAAAAAAAAAAAGGTATTTTCCGCGGGGAAAGTTCGGAACGCCTCGCTGGGGCGGAGCCGCCGCCACCCTTCTCGCCTTGCTGTGCTGTGCTTGTCCCCCAGAGGGCGCCCTATCCCTCTGATTGGTGTCCATTCCAAGGCATCGACGGGGCCACATTTTGCTGGGGCTGTGGTCACTCTGTACGAGGACCGCACATATATTCATCTAACCCCCTCTTCTCTTCCGTGGCCTCCCTCCAACGCAGAAGCGGGGACGCGGGACCCTGGGCTCCTCCGTCTTGCTTCCCAGTCTCTTCCCAGAGGGGCACTCCCAGCTCGTCACCTAGAGGGCAGAGTGATGCTGAGGCTGGGGTTTTGGTTCAGAGGCGCTCTCAGACCTAAACCACAATTCAATCCACTTTGCTCGGAGAGCTCTGCTCTGGGGACTCAAAGCCACGCCCGGATGGTAAGACGCGGTGTTCTCCTTCCCTGTTGCCATTGTTGCTTGTGCTGATAACTCCTTCCGGGTCACGTTATGACCAAGGACAAATGCACTTCTGGGATTCTTGACCATACAGCCAGATAATGACACTCAGACTGACCACAAAACTAGACCAGCTGAGAGTTGCAGGGGCCAGAGGGGGTGACACAGATACTGGTGCTTTTTGGTTTTTGAGACAGAGTTGGGTTAGAATACTAGAACATCAGCCTAGCTCACAGCAACCTTGAACTCCTGGGTTTAATTGATCCTCCTGCCTCAGCCTCCCAAGCAGCTGGGACTACACGTGCTCGCTACAACATCCAGCTAGTTTTTCTATTTTTAATAAACATAGGGTCTCTTCTTGCTCGAACTGGTCTGGAACTCATGAACTCAAGTAATCCACCCACCTTGGCCTCCCAGAGTGCTAGGATTTCAGGCTGAACCACTGCACCAGACCTAGGTAATGTATTCTGATTCGAGCATGAACCTGATGTGGGGGTCATAAAATACATTCACTGGAGGGGCCACCCACATTCAGGGCCCCAAGTCATGACCCCACGGTAGTGGAGACCTGGTGCTGGAGTGAAAAGGATTCACTGACAAATCCGGGGGTTATCTGGGCGGATTCCAGTGGGTGCTACAGACATGGTGCCTCTGAGGACTCCTTGGCACTTCTCTCTCCGCAGGTGTCGGTGAGGCCTGGGCCAGAAGAGAGACAGCTTCTCCTTCATAAAGAAGAAAACAGACCCCAGAGTCATCCAGAGAAGTAGGGCGTGGCTGGCAGGTCATCCAGAGCTGAGGCCTAGTGACTCAGAGCTAGGAATTTTTTTTTTTCCCCCCGAGACAGTCTCACTATATCACCCTCAGTAGAGTGCTTTGGCGTCACAGCTCACAGCAACCTCAAACTCCTGGGCTCAAGCGATTCTCTCTCTTTTTTTTTTTTTTTAGGTTTTTTTTTTTTTTTTTTTGTAGAGACAGGGTCTCACTTTATCGCCCTCAGTAGAGTGCCGTGGCATCACACAGCTCACAGCAACCTCCGACTCCTGGGCTTAGGTGATTCTCTTGCCTCAGCCTCCCGAGTAGCTGGGACTACAGGCGTCCGCCACAACGCCAGGCTCTTTTTCTGTTTTGTAGTTCGGCTGAAGCCAGGTTGAACCCGCCACCTTCGGTATATGGGGCCGGTGCCCCACTCGATGAGCCACAGGCGTTGCCCTCAAGCAATTCTCTTGCCTCAGCTTCCCAAGTAGCTGGGACTACAGGCGCCCACCACATGCCAGGCTATTTTTTTTTTTTTAATATAGAGTTTCACTCAGTCACCCTCGGTAGAGTGCTGTGGCATTGTAGCTGACAGCAACCTCAAACTCTTGGGCTCAAGTGATCCTCTTGCCTCAGCCTCCCAAGTAGCTGGGACTACAGGCGCCAGCCACAATGCCCAGCTATTTTTAGAGATGGGGTCTTGCTCTGGCTCAGGCTGATCTGCAACTCCTGAACTCAGGCAATCCACCCTCCTCGGCCTCCCGGAGTGCTAAGATTACAGGCCGAGCCACTGAGAGAAACAGTGAGCTCAGAGGGGAGAAGAGACTGAGGGCGGAGCCTGGGAAATGGGTAGGGATTGAGGGACAACCGAGAGGAGGGTGCTGGACGGGGAGGGGACAGGCAGGGACCCAGACATGTCTCTGGTGATGACAGGCCTCTTACCTACTCTCAGAAATGTTTGCAAGGACTTCTGGTTTGAACATAAATCAATAAAGTTATCAATTTCTCTTCTCTTGGAAATTACCCCAAAGCAACAAGGAAAATGAAATAAGCATCATCTATTAGAAACTAAGGAAAACAGGCTCGGCGCCTGCAGCTCAAGCAGTTAAGGCGCCAGCCACATACACTTGAGCTGGCGGGTTCGAATCCAGCCCGGGCCACCAAACAACAATGACGACTGCAACCAAAAAATGGCCTGGCGTTGTGGCGGGCGCCTGTGGTCCCAGCTACTTGGGAGGTGGAGGCAGGAGAATCGCTTGAGCCCAGGAATCAGAGGTTGCTGTGAGCTGCGGTGCCACAGCACTCTATCCAGGGTGACAGCTTGAGGCTCTGTCTCAAAAAAAAAAAAGCAGAAAAACAACAAAGGTTGCTGGGATTTTGGAGAAATTGGAAAACTTCTGCATTGCTGAAGGGAATGGAAAATGGTGCAGCTGCCTTGGAAGGCAAGAAGGTATTTCCTCAAGAGGTTAAAAATAAAATTATCATATGATCCAGGAATTCCACTTCTGCATATATATAAGCAAAATAACTGAATGTAGGGTCTCAAAGAGACGAGTATTTGTGTATCAATGATTATGAAGCAGCTTTGTTCCTGATAGCTAAAATGTGGAAACAACTCAAATGCCCATGGACAGAAGAACGAGTATACAGGATGTGATGTATACAGAAGGAAATGTTATTCATCCTTCTTGTGTTGTGGTGGGCTCCTGTAGTCCCAGCTACTTGGGAGGCTGAGGCAAGAGAATCGCCTAAGCCCAGAAGTTGGAGGTTGCTGTGAGCTGTGACGCCACAGCACTCTACCAAGGGCGACAAAATAAGACTCTGTCTAAAAAAAAATACAAAAAGCTGATGAAAATTAGGATTCATTTTTAAAAGCTCCGTGCAGCAATTTCCTCTACAGTGCCAGAGCATAAAACAGAGATATAAGAACTCAGAAGATGTCGAGAGACTGCAAGAGGAAATTAAATGGAAGCTGCTGGAACTTAGGAAAGAAGAGAAGAAAAAAGTCATCGCAAACATAAATACTCCTTGGACTTCAGACAAGGGAAAACAGATGCAATTTTTTTCAAGTGAGAGAAGGCAGAGACGAGAAAAGTGAGCAAGTGAAGTGAAAATACGGTTGCTGAATGTGTTCAGCAAAAACACGAGGAATAAGTTGGAATTTTGCTAATTCCAACATATGCTAATTGGAATCCTCGAAGAAGAAAACCGAAAAACATGAGCAGAACAAATATTCAAAGATAAAATTTAAGAACTCTTTCTGGATGTAAAAGGGCAGAAATGGTCCTCGTGCCGAGCGTGGTGGCTCATGCCTGTAATCCTGGCACTCTGGGAGGCTGAGGCAGGTGGATCGCTTGAGCTCAGGAGTTCGAGACAGCTTGAGCAAGAGTGAGACCCCATCTCTACTAAAACAAACCAGGAAAAGAAAACTTGCTGGGTGTCATATTGTGGCGAATGCCTGTAGTCTAGTCCCAGTTACTTGGGAGGCTGAGGCAAGAGGATCGCTTGAGCCCAAGAGAGGTTGCTTGAGCTATGACACCACGGCACTCTATCAAGGGTGACTGTGAGACTTTGTCTCAAAAAAAGAAGAAGAAGAAAAAGAAAAAAAGAAAAGCGGTCACGGACTGGCGACTGTACCTCCGAAAAATGTACCCACATCCTCAGTCCCCAGGTAGGGTGACCAGGACAAGTCTAATGAAGTTGTTAGAGTTCAAATATGACAGAAGAATGTGTGGAGTGGCCAAGACAGACTTACGCAGGAGCAACGGGGCAGCACGTACAAAAGCCATAGCAACAGGAATCCTCACAGGGACCGTGACTGTGTATGCATGTGAGAATCTGGTGGTTTTTATATCTTAGTCTAATTTTTTGGCATGCTGTTACTCCTTTGGAGCATAGAAGAAAAGACATTTCGATTCATAATTTCTCAGATTGACTATTTAAAAATTGTCTAAAATGCCAGCCACTGTGACTCATGCCTTTTGTCCCAGCCCTTGGGAGGTCAAGGCGGGTGGATTGCCTGAGCTCACAGGTTGAGCCAGAGCGAGACCCTGTCTCTAAAAATAGCCAGGCACCTGTAGTCCCAGCTACTTGGGAGGCTGAGGCAAGAGACTCTCTTGAACCCAAGAGTTTGAGGTTGCTGTGAGCTGTGATGCCATGGCACTGTACCAAAGGTGGCAAAGTGAGACTCTGTCTCAAAAATTAAATAAAATAAAATTTGTCTAGAAACTGATAAAGGTTATAGCTTTCTATTTGAAACCTACGTACATATACTTTTATATGTTTATTATAAGAAATGTAGACACTTAAAAGGAAGAGAATGGAAGGCACCTTTGACCCCACACCCAGGACACCTGCCATAAAACTCATCTTTCACTGCGTGTTACTTAATTTTTATTTTTTTTATTTTTTAGACAGAGTCTCACTATGTTGCCCTCAGTAGAGTGCTGTGATGTCATAGCTCACAGCAACCTCCAACTCTTGTGCCTAAGCGATTCTCTTGCCTCAGACTCCCAGGCAGCCGGGACCACAGGCACCCGTCACAACGCCCGGCTATTTTTTGGTTGCAGTTGTCGTTGTTTAGCTGGCCTGGGCCAGTTCAAACCCGCCAGCCTTGGTGCAAGTGGCCAGCAAAGGCAAATGAGAAACACAAGGATAGACGCACCTGTCCCAGGCTGTGAGGAATCAGCGTGAGGTGAAGACCTGCCCTTTGCATGCTAGGGAGACCCCAGCCCATCTGTGCCAGGGGCCTGATGGCTTCTGTCAAAGCCCTGTAGAGCCCTAGGGCCTCACTGCAACAAGAAATGCACCTGTCCCCTCAGTCCCCAGGTTGCATGACCTGCAGGAGTCCAGGAGGGGAGGGGGCGCCCAGAAAAGGACCCAGGAGATGCACAGCCCCGAGGGTGGCAGCTGCTTAGCAGGCCTTCTTCACTGAGCCCCGCTGGGCTGGAGACACGTCTAAACACGGCCTGTGGGCGCTTCCTCCTGTTTGTTAAGGACGTGCAGTCACTGACCCATTCTGACCCCAAGACTTGGTCCCGGGACTAGGCGAACCCCAGATACCGCCTGGCCATCTCTGCCCACGCTTGCCTCCTTGCTTCCGCTTCCTTCGCCAAGGAAATGTTATTTGTGTGCACGGGGCAAAGTAAGCAGAAGGAAAAGCAGCAGCTGGGCAGAAGGACAGAAAGGTGGGAGGGGGCGGTGACACCAGCGAGACCACCGGGCTAATTCCGTTTCCCTTTCCAGGATTTCTTTGCCCCCAGCTCTGATTGCGTGGATTATATAGAGTTAGGAGCGCGGACTCGTAGACCAAGTCACCTGGGTTCAAATTTAGGCTTTATCATCCACTTGCTGTGTGGCCTTGGGTAAGTGAATTCACCTCTGCCCACCAGCACGCTCACCTTTAAATGGGAGGAGGCTGCTGGGCACATTATGGAGACTCACACCTGTAATGTGTAATGGCTCACGGCTATAATCCTAGCACTCTGGGAGGCCGAGGCAGGTGGATTGCTTGAGCTCAGGAGTTCGAGACCAGCTGCAACAAGAATGAGACCCCCGCCCCCCCGCCGCTGCTAGAAACAGGAAAACTAACTGGGCCGGGTGTTGGGCGCCTGTAGTCCCCGCTACTCAGGAGGCTGAGGCCGGAGGATCACTTGAGCCCAAGAATCTGAGGTTGCTGTGAGCTATGATGACAGCATAGCACTCTAGCCTGGTGCAACAGAGTGACCCTCTCAAAAAAATAATAATAATGGTAAAATAAAAGAGGCTCTGTGTCTGTAGCTCAGTGGTTAGGGCGCCGGCCATCGACACCAGGCTGGCAGATGCAAACCCAACCCAGGCCTGTTAAACAACAATGACAACTACAATAAAAAAAATAGCTGGGCATTGTGGCAGGCACCTATAGTCCTAGCTATTTGGGAAGCTGAGGCAAGAGACTCGCTTAAGCCCAAGAGTTTGAGGCTGTGAGCTGTGACGCCAGAGCACTCTACCCAGGGTGACATAGTGAGACTCTGTCTCAAAAAATTAAATAAATAGGGCGGTGCTTGTGGCTCAGCCAGTAGGGCGCCGGCCCCATATACCGAAGGTGGCGGGTTCAAACCTGGCCTCGGCCAAGCAGCAAAACAGAAAAATAGCCGGGCGTTGTGGGCGCCTGTAGTCCCAGCTACTCGGGAGGCTGAGGCAAGAGAATCACCTAAGCCCAGGAGTTGGAGGTTGCTGTAAGCTGTGTGACGCCACAGCACTCTACCGAGGGTGACAACTTGAGACTCTGTCTCAAAAAAAATAATAATAAAATAAAATAAATAAATAAAATGAAAAGAGAGAAGGGTATGTCAGTGACCGATCATTAGGGGGATTGAGTGAGTACAGGAAAAGCCCCCCCCACCCCAGACTGCTAGTTACTATCAGCATGATTCCACTTGTGGTTTATCAATGCTGTTTCCCCCGGGGCTTCACGGAAGGGCATCTCACTGTGGGAACTTGCACCATGTGGAGTGCTCGGCCCCCACTTGTTCCTGGTGTGACTCCAGCAAGGCCACACCCTTTATCCTGGCAGCTGTTGTCCTAGTTCACCTTCACATTCTTCAGCCTCAAGCAGAGGGCCTCTGTGCTCTCAATCCTGTGCGTGATGAAGTAAGGGGTCCCCTTCGCCCCTTCTCTTGTTAAAATCTTCTGACCCGGTTATCTCAAAGGTCCTGTCCTATCAATGAGCCAACAGTGGCCTTGGCACATCGGTCCCCAGGTCATTTATTTCTTCACTTTAGAAATAGAGTGCTGCTCTGTTAGCTCAAAAGCCCTCTGCTACCAGCTTCGAAGTGTTACATAGCCCATTTTTAAAATAGCCAGACAAGCAAATTGTCAGCCATCGAGTCTGCCTGCCCTGCACAAACCTGACAGCACGGTGTTACCTATTAACAAGACGCACTCTCAAAATTATAATGCCCAAGCTGATGCCACCCTATGGAGCTCTGAACCGGAGATTCCCCACGATGCGGCTAGACACCCAAGTCTCTCCTCCGTTCCCCTCCTCCCAAGAGGTCCTTTGCCCTCCTCCCCGCCCTCCTTCCCTTCTGCTGACAACCTCTTTGCCAGAAGCCTCTACAGAACAAATATTTTCATCAGGTTTCCTGCCTTGAGCAAGGTCAGGGCCACGCAGGAGCTTTACTACAATAGCCCGTTTCATCCCCGGCATGCTGGAATTCCCCCTCTTAGCACAGGAGCTATAGAAAAAAGACATCCATTTATTGGGATTTGGGACACAGGCAGGAAGGAGGTGTGACTCATCACTCCCTGCCGCAGTCACACACCCTTTGTCTCAAACGGGGGGCTCTCACATCCCACGCCTTCTCCTTCAGGACGAGCCTTCCTGGATCGGGAATTGGCCATCGTTGGGCCTCCACTGTTGGCTTGTCTTTACAGGTGATTTAACTGGAGTTAGGATGGGGGTCCAAGTGTCAAATAAGCAGGGGTACCCCACCGGGTCCCCTCTCCCACCAGCTTGCTTGCTGACTCACCCCTTCCCTGCCACCATGCACACTGTCTGCATGTCCACCAGACACGGGCCTGCCAAGACTGTGATGTCAGGAACAGGGGCACGTCTCTTACGCTTTGCCCAGCACGCCGTGCTTCTACCTCTTGGTGAAACTGCCGGTCACATGTTTTACTGCCTCTGCCGCAGGTGGGTGCATGAATCAGCTGGCCTGTCCTGGTGATTGTATTGCAGTGGCTGCTGCCATTATTCCCAGAATAGATTCCGGATGGTGCTGTGGACTGGGAGGCTGGTGTGGGGGCATCTGTTTGGCTAGGGGCAAGCATCCGATTGCCACAATCAGGGTGATCTCTCCGCCCACCAAGAACTACAAAGCAGGGAGCTCCCCCAAATGGAGGGAAAATATTTAATGGGCAAAAAGAATAACAAATCATTTGGACCTAACCACTTGGTGAGTGAGGTAGTAGGTATGTTTTTGATCTAGGGATGGATGCTGTGAAAAATTTACTGTGATGCTAAAGCTCTCAAATGGTCATTCGGGGACCTCTGCCATATTGGTGGCTTTGGATAGAGGCATATGATCAAAATCAGGCCAATCACAGTCACCCCCAGGACTTGTTCAGGAGAAATAGGGGAGGTGCATGCCGTCCTTTCTGGGGTCACTGACATTATGAACAGCATTAATTTCTGGTGCCCGTCTCTTCCACTAACATACAAAGCTCTTATCTGGGAAAGAAGCCTACCTGAAGAAAAGCAGACTTGAGAGGGATAGCAGGAAAGAGTCCTAACATCATATGCTTGAGCACCTAGAACCAGCCCTACCTGAAGCAGAGCCACCGCTAGACCTTTCAGTTATAGGAGCCAGTACGTTCTGAAGCAGTCAGCATTCCTAGCTGCTGACAATGTAAATGAACCCAAACTGGCTTGCTCAGAAAATAATGTCAAGAATATTCAGTATCTCAGAGACTCTCTAGGAGAGAATAATAGGTCCACATACAATCTGTACCCCAAACCAGCACACCCAGCCACAACCCCCAAATCACGCTGAAAACTGGTCGAGTGGGAAGCCTCTGCTGGGCATAGACACCTCTCGCTGCAGCACCAATGTCAGCAGTGTCACCAGTGCTGGATGCATTACTAGAGCCTCTGCTGCGGCTGGCTCTGGAAACAGGATGTGGCTGCTGCCATTATCCCCAGAATAGATTCTGGATGGCGCTGTGGATTGGGAGGCTGGTGCGGGTGCATCTGTTTGGCATCGAGAGGCTGGGAGCAAGCATCCGATTGCCACAATCAGGGCGATCTCTCCGTCCATCAAGAACTACAAAGCAGGGAGCTCCCCCAAATGGAGGGAAATGTTTAATGGGCAAAAAGAATAACAAATACTAGACACACCCCTTGCCCCCCTCCACAGTTGAATGAAGACAACAAAGTAACAGAAAATGATGTTCATAAACTGCTCTCATCCCCCATACACACAAAAATAGTCTCTTTTTAAAAGAGGATCAAGACACATCCTTACTGTATCCAGCTCCAAGCCAGCTCCCGGTCCCAGCCCAGAGCGTGTCACCTGTCCTCACTAACTTCCAGGAGGCTGAGAAAGTGAGTTTGCCGTTCAAGTGCTGGGTGGCCAAAATGTTTTACCAACGTCCACGAGACTCGATACCAGTTTCTCGTTTCTCTCTCTTTATCTCCTTCTGTCCCGCTTTCTTTTTTTCTCTCTCTCTCCTTCTTTCCTGATCTCTCCCTCTCTCTCCTCTTTCTCTCCGTTTCTTCCACTTCTTTCCTCTCTTCCCCTTCTTTCTTTCCTTTTCTCACTATCTCTGTCCCTCTCTCTCTTTCCCTTCCCCTTCTCTCTCTCTCCCTTCTTCCTCCCTCTTTCTTTCTTTCTCCCCTTCTCTCTCCTCTCTCTCCCTCTCTCCTGCCCTTTCTCTCCCTTTTTTCCTCTCTCCTCCCCCCTCTCGTTCCCCCCTCCCCCCTTTCCTCTTCTCTCCCCCTCTCTTCTGCTGTCTCCTCCCTCCTCCATTTGGAGATATCAGGGAACTCTTCGTCTTTCTGGCCAAGATAGGAAAGCAAGGCACAAAAATATCTCAACAACAAAACCCCCCCCGCAAGCTCCTGCCATTCTCCTCGCAGGCATCTCACTCGCCCTCCTCTGTTCCCTCTGGGAGATGAGGAAACACGGTTCTCCAGCCTCCTGTCCTCATCCCCCATTTCCTGGTTTCCTGAGGTGGAAGGGGTGGGTGGTGGCCCTGCCTGGTTTAGGGCCTGTGCCAGTGACACCACAGACAGGGGCTTGGTGGTGATGACCAACATGGGCTGTGGGAAAAGCCAGTTTTTGTGTCAGAGTATCTCTTTCAGGCCTCATTTTCAGAAGATGTCAAATCCTGATAAACAAACATCCATAGAAACAAACATTCCACCTGCTCTCGGTCCTGGCCTCTCTGCACTCAGACCGGGCCATCCCATCAGTTCTGAGGCACTGCTGGAAAATGAGCCGTGCAGTTTCAACTCCTATTTCATAGCCCACAAGTGAGTTTCTGGTTTCTCCTCCCATCGCAGCAAGTAACTTTGATTATTTGCAGATGACACACACTTGACCCCTGAACAACACAGGGTTAGAGGTACTGGCACCCCAAATAGTATAAAATCTGCATATAAGCTTTGACTCCTCCAAATCTTTTTTGCAGTTTTTTTTTTCTTTGGCCGGGGCTGGGTTTGAACCTGCCACCTCTGGCATATGGGGCCGGCGCCCTACTCACTGAGCCACAGGCGCCGCCTGACTCCCCCAAATCTTAACTACCAATCAATATCACTCCACGATCAGCAAAATGGCTAAGTTTTTTTCTTTTTGTAGAGAGACTTACTTAATCGCCCTCGGTAGAGTGCTGTGGCATCACAGCTCACAGCAACCTCCAACTCCTGGGTTTAGGCGATTCTCTCGCCTCAGCCTCCCAAGTAGCTGGGATTACAGGGGCCCGCCACAATGCCCGGATATTTTTCTGTTTATTTTGCAGTTCGGCTGAGGCCGGGTTTGAACCCACCACCTTCGGTACATGGGGCCGCGCGCCCTACTCGATGAGCCACAGGCGCCGTCCACAGCTAACATTTTTTAAAGTGACAGTACCAACAGATGGTGAGGATGTGGAGCAACCGGAACTCTAATTCTAATCAATGACTGGTGGGAGTGAAAATTGATACAATCACTTTAGAAAACTGTTAGATGTATTTATTAAGGCTAAACAATGTATACTCTAAAGCTTAGCAATTCTACTACAGGGTGTATATATCTAAGAGGAATCAATACATAGACTTACCAAAATATACGAAGACTGGATAAACATAACAACTTTATTTACAGTAGCCCCAAACATGTCTGTCACCTTTATCATGGATAAATACATTGTGGTGTATTCATATAATGGAATAGTCACTGCAGTTAAAAAAAAATGAACTGGAGATACACACAGGAACATGAATGAATCTCACAGATACGCCTTTGAGTACAAATTTGAGTGTAAAAGAATACGCACTGTACAAGTTCATTTATATTAATTTCAAGCACAGGCAAAACTAATCAGGGGTGACAGAAATTGGAAGAGTGGATGTGACAGGCAGAATAACAGCCCCCAAGTGTCCCATCTTAATCCCAGAGACTATGACTATGTTACCTGGCAAAGGGTCTTCCCAGATGTACCGGAAGTTACCGATCAGTTAGCATTAAAAGGGAAAGAGTGTCCTAGTCTAATCTAATCACATGAGCCCTTTGAAGCAGAGGATTTTCCCTGGCTGGAGGCAGAAGTTGGCTAGAAGCAGAAGTCAGTAAGATCTAAAGTGTGAGGAGGACTTGAACCACCATTCCAGAAAGCATAAGAAGAAAATGAATTCTGCTAATGGCCTGGATGAGCTGGAAACAGTCACCCCGCAGAGCCTCCCCAGGCGAGCTTGGGCCAGCTGACACCCTGACTTTGGTCTTATTGAAGCCAAACAAGCTTGGGAAACTCGCTGAGCCTTACCTACAGAACTGTAAGATAATAAGTGAATGTTTTAAGCCGCTGAGTTTGGGATAGTTTGTTACGGCATCCACAGAAAATAAATAAAGTAAGTATGGACTGGAAAAGAAAATAAGGGAGACTTCTGGGGTCCTAAAAATAGTCCATCTTGTTTTTTTTTTTTTAAACAGAATCTCACTCTATTGTCTAGGCTAGAGTGCCAGGGCCTCAGCCTTGCTCACAGCAACCTCAAACTCCTGGGCTCAAGTGATCCTCCTCCCTCAGACTCCTGAGTACCTGGGACTATAAACGCCCATCATCACGAATGGTTGATTTCCTATTTTTAGTAGAGATGGGGTCTCACTCTTGCTTAAGCTGATCTTGAACTCTTGAGCTCAAGGGATCCTCCTGCCTTGGCCTCCCAGAGTGCTGGGATTACAAGTATGAGCCTCAGGGCCTGGCAAATATTCTATATCTTGATTAGGTGGTAGTTCCATGCTAGATAAGTATATAAACATTCATTAATTAAGCTGTGCATTTAATGTTTTTTTTTTTTTTTTTTGTAGAGACAGAGTCTCACTTTATCACCCTCGGTAGAGTACTGTGGCCTCATACAGCTCACAGCAACCTCTAGCTCCTGGGCTTAGGCGATTCTCTTACCTCAGCCTCCCGAGTAGCTGGGACTACAGGCACCCGCCACAACACTCAGCTATTTTTCTGTTTTGCAGTTCGGCCGAGGCTGGGTTTGAACCCTCCACTTCGGTATATGGGGCTGGCGCCCTACTCGATGAGCCACAGGTGCCGCCCTCTTTTTGTTTTCTTAACTCATATCTTGATTTTCTTTGTAGGTTAGTGCTTGCTGTATTAGTACAAATGTTCCCCAATTATTTGACAAAAATCCATTCACTACTTGTTGGAAACAGATTTATAGTTGTCAATTAAGTTTTGTTTTTTTGAGATAGAGTCTCACTTTGTCACACTCAGTAGAGTGCTGTGGCATCACAGCTCACAGCAACCTCAAACTCATGGGCTTCAGTGATTCTCTTGCCTCAGCCTCCCAAATAGCTGGGACTACGGATGCCTGCCCCAATGCCCAGCTATTTTTTTGTTATAGTTGTCATTGTTGTTGAGCAGGCCTGGGCCGGATTCAAACCTGCCAGCCCCCATGTATGTGGCCAACGCCCTGAACACTAAGCAATAGGTGCCAAGCCTCAATTAAGTTCTTAAACTGTATTATATAGAAGGAGACATTTACTTTGCTTTTTCCTTTTTCTATGTGGAGAAACTTCCAGAAGGGCAGCGCTCCCAGCCTCTCCCCCAAAACAAGGAGGAATTGATCTGTAATTTTGGAGGAGTGGGGTCATGCATGGCTCAGTCTTTTCTTTTCTTTTCTTTTTTTTTTTTTTTGTGGCAGTTTTTGGCTGGGGCCAGGTTTGAACCCACCACCTCCAGTATATGGGGCTGGCGCCCTACTCCTTGAGCCACGGGTGCTGCCCCGCACAGTTCACTCTTTTCTTCTCAACTTTGCTTAGGATCTTCCTGCCTGCGAGGGGAGCACATATTTTTTTTTTTTTTTTTTTGCTTCTGAGCTGTAGGTGTCAAAGAACACCAAGAGAGGCCTGCAGCTGTCCGGAGTGCCTGCTCCTGGGACAGAAAACGTGCCCAGTATGAAGTGAAATATTCACAAGCCCATGTGGCTCTCCAAGAAGCAACCTCACGCCCCTACCGGTGATTAAGGCACTATTTTTTATCTCCATTCTGCTTAATTCTTGTGTCTATTCCTGGGTTGTTGTGTAGGGCCAGAAATTTTGAAAAGTGTACAAAGAGTGCAATTTAAGTAGCAAAATAATATTGGAGATTGTGTCAATGTGTCGCTGGAAGCTAAATTCAGCCCTTTGGCTTGGGGTTATGCAGGTTATGAATTTAGCCCTCACAGAGCAGGCTGGCCTGTTCTCACAGCTGGCTGTTTTGAGAGCAAAGATTTTTTGTTCATTTTTTCCTAGAATAGCTCTTCCTTGGTGCCTGCCCTACTAAATAGGAAACAGGTGCAGCTAAGACAATGCATCAATTAGGGAAAGAAAAATTCTGTTTACAGATCTTTTAGGTACTGATAGATAAGGGGTAGGGGGACATTGTATTTTTCCGTTTGCAGAGTTTCTCAGCCAGGGCTGCCATCAGCACCTTTAAACTGCAATGGTAGCTGTGTTTCATATTTGCTGTAGGGAAGTAGCATGTGCAGAGACTGTTTTTGCATTATTAATAGCTCTTAATCAAAGAGGTAAAAGATTTGTATCCTGAAAGCTACAAAATGTTGCTGGAAAGAAGTTAAAGAAGGCATAAATAGGCTGGGCACAGTGGCTCATGCCTGTAATCCTAGCACTCTGGGAGGTCAAGGTGGGTGTATTACTTGAGCTCAGGAGCTGAGATCAGCCTGAGCAATAGTGAGACTGTGTCTCTACTAAAAATAGAAAAACTGAGGCAAGAGGATTGCTAGAGATTGAGGTTGCTGTGAGCTATGATGCCATGGCACTGTGGTCAGGGAAGGAGAGAGGGAGGGGGGAGGAGAGAGAGACAGAATGGAGAGAGAAAGAAGAGAGAGAAGAGAGAGAGAAAGAATGAGAAAGAAAGAAAGGAGAGAGAGAAAGAAGGAAGACATAAATAAAGAGAAAGACATCGTATATGCAGGGGTTGGAAGACTTAACATTGTTTAGAGGTTACTAGTACCCAAGGACATCTACGGATTCATTGTAATCCAAAATCCCAACATTTTTTTTTTGCAGAAATAGGAAAATCCATCCTAAACTCATACGGACTCTTAAGGAACCCTGAAGAACAAAAACAATATTGAAAAAGAGCAAAACTGGAGGACTCCCAGCACTCCCTGATTTTAAAATTCACAACAAAGCTACAGTGAAACACGCGGGACTGGCATAAAGACAGACACAGCCTCGGGGGAATAGACTGGAGAGCTCAGAAGTACCATGCACAGATTCTGTCCAGTGTCTAGGAGCAGGGACCAAAGCCATTCAGCGGGGCCAGGACAGTCTTCTCACCAAACGGTGTTGGGAAAAGTGGATATCTATGGCAGGAATGAAGAGTATCCTTCCCTGACAGCACACGCAAAAATTCACTCAGGGTGGGTGAAGGACCTAAACGTAAGAGCTACAGTTATAAAACTCTTAGGAAAACAGCATAGAGTCAAAGCTTCACAACCTTGATTTGACAATCATTTCATGGGTATGACACCAAAGGCACACACAGCAAAAGGAAAAATAGATAAAAACTTTTTACATCAAAGGACACTGTCAAGCTATGGAATAAGGGAAAATATTTGTAAATCATATCTGATAAAGGTTAATATCTAGAGTATATAGAATACTCCTAAAACTCAACAACAACAAAAAATCGCCAGGCACGGTGACTTGTGCCTGTAATCCTGGCCCTTTCAGAGCCAAGGTGGGTGGATCACTGGAGGCCAGGAGTTCAAGGTCATAGTGAGCTATGATTGTGCCACTGCACTCTAGCCTGGGTGATAAGCAAGACTCTGCCACCAAAATACAGAAAACAGGCTCTGCACCTGTGGCTCAATGGGCTAAGGCGCCAGCCACGTACACCTGAGCTGGCGGGTTGGAATCCAGCCTGGGCCCGCCAAACAACAATGATGGCTGCAACCGAAAAATGGCCGGGCATTGTGGCGGGCGCCTGTAGTCCCAGCTACTTGGGAGGTGGAGGCAAGAGACTCGCTTGAGCCCAGGAATTGGAGGTTGCTGTGAACTGTGATGCCACAGCACTCTACCAAGGGTGACAGCTTGAGGCTCTGGCTCAAAAAAAAAAAAAACAGAAAACAAAAAAGCCTAACCAAATTAAAAAATGAGCAAAGGATAATACAGACATTTCTCCAAAGAAGACAAAGAAATAGCCAATAGCACATGAAAAGATGTTCTACATCACTACTCATTACAGAAAGCAAATCAAAACCACAGCGGAACAGTGGGGGAGGCGCCTCTGGCTCAGTGAGTAGGGCACTGGCCCCATATATGGAGGGTGGCAGGTTCAAACCCGGCCCTGGCCAAACTGCAACAACAACAAAAAAATAGCCAGGTCGGCTCTGCGCCTGTGGCTCAACCGGCTAAGGTGCCAGGCACATACACCTGAGCTGGCAGGTTCAAATCCAGCCCGGGCCTGCAAAACAACAATGATGGCTGCAACCAAAACATAGCCAGGCATTGTGGCGGGCACCTGTAGTCCCAACTACTTGGGAGGTGGAGGCAGGAGAATCACTTGAGCCCAGGAGTTGGAGGTTGCTGTGAGCTGTGATGCCACAGCACTCTACCCAGTGTGACAGCTTGAGGCTCTGTATCAAAAAAATTAAATTAAAAATATCTGGGTGTTGTGGCGGGCACTTGTAGTCCCAGCTACTCGGGAGGCTGAGGCAAGAGGATCGGCTAAGCCCAAGAACTGGAGGTTGCTGTGAGCTGTGACACTACAGCACTCTACTGAGGGCGACAAAGTGAGACGCTTTCTCTTAAAAAAAAAAAAACAAGGCTCGGCACCTGTGGCTCAACGGGCTAAGGTGCCAGCCACGTACACCTGAGCTGGCGGGTTCAAATCCAGTTGGGCCTGCCAAACAACAATAATGGCTGCAACCAAAAAATGGCCGGGCATTGTGGCGGGCGCCTGTAGTCCCAGCTACTTGGGAGGCGGAGGCAGGAGACTCGCTTGAGCCCAGGAATTGGAGGTTGCTGTGAGCTGTGATGCCATGGGACTCTATACAGGGTGACAGCT